>JBBPFD010000097.1:0-27500 GCA_038363315.1 Mugilogobius chulae
TGTAGTTCGCGGCAGAATCTCACGACAAGTTACAAAGAAATTTATTTCAAAAAATGATCAACCCATATATAAAAATTTGATCCATATTTCTTGTGACACAACTACACTGTAAATCCTAACTCTTCACTTTAATTATGTTAATACTAGATATTGAGTCAAATTAGCCTAAAAACTCAAAACTGTTGGTATAAGCCAAGTTTTTTAATTGAAAGAACTCTCAATTACACAGAATGGATGAATGCAAATCTACAATCTATGTGAACTCTTTATCGTTAATTGACTTGATTTCATTTGGACACAGTTGCAATTGTGGGCGTGTACTTTGAAAATTGTCGTGTCATTACGCATGCGTGAGTCTTGTCGAAATGCACTCTGGGAGAAGCTAAGAAAATTTGCGGCGAAAGAACGTGAGGTGGACGTGATTTTGTTGGAAAACTTTATACATTTTCGTGGTAAGTAACCCGTTTAATTTTTTAGTTATATACTTACAGATTATGCCACGAAAACCGTGTCAACAACTTATTTGTGTACTTTTGCATGCTGTAGTGGGATATGTTGAGGCATGTACTTGACCCCGATTGTCTCGTTTAAATTTTTCGCCATGCCAGACGACACGCATAGATCCGTTCCCAGGGGCTAAGCAGGACTACCTGCCCTGGCACGAGTGCCCTGCCCCGGGTCTGCGCGGGCTACGTACCGCTGAGCTCCGCGGGACTAGGCTGGACTGCTTAAACCCTGGCGTTAGTGCCCTGCCCGGGTCTGCGCAGGGCTACGTACCGCTGAGCTCCGCGGGCTAGGCTGGACTGCTTAAACCCTGGCGTTAGTGCCCTGCCCCGGGTCTGCGCAGGGCTACGTACCGCTGAGCTCCGCGGGACTAGGCTGGACTGCTTAAACCTGGCGTTAGTGCCCTGTCCCGGGTCTGCGCAGGGCTACGTATCGCCGAGCTCCGCGGATAGCCGGAACAATCTGCCCGCGCCGTGAATATATTACCCGGGGCTATGCGGGACAACGTGCCCCGGCGCTCCGCGGTGGACCATGATTTGGACTGATATATTTCATTCTGTTTTAGGTACCGTTGGCCAGACGTCAGAGTAGTGGACAGAAAAGGTAAGAATATGCTGGTTTTCAGGCAACTGGGAACTGGGCTATTAATAATGTTTATGTACGAGTTGATTAGGTTGGAACGCTTTGAACTGGTATTTTTCAAGTGGGAAATATCCCAGTTCCCAGGAACGCAGCATTAGTGCACTGAAGTATGAAGAGGCTTATAGTTTTAAAAAATAAGATGTGAATGGAATTTTTGCATTGCACTATACAAATAGTTTAAAAATAGAACCTCGTTCTGTATGTTTTGGGCTTGTTCTATGCATTTTAAATTCTGAATCACAGCATTAATGGAGTGTTTTAGAAATTATATCTATTGCACCCAGTTATTAGAAAAAGGGAATCAAAAATCGAATTTTTCTTTAAAAATTTGGAGATTTTTTTGGGGGCAAAATCGTCCAGCCTTAGTAGTAGTGTAACTACTATCACTACTATCACTTACACTAACTGTAACTATTATTATTATATGTATTACAATTTTAAAGTAACTTACCCAACACTGGTGACGAGCTTCTTTGTCCACAGAGAAAATGAGGTGCCTAACAAAGATGGAGCAGGAGGAGGTGGTCAGGAACTTGGCGGAGGACGATCGTCCAGGTGAGTGGTTTTGGGGTGAGTTTTGTGTGTGTGACTTGTGTTTTGTGTGTTTTACAGAATCATGGGTCAGGCTCTGAGCGCGGTGGCTTCTTTTTTTTCCTCTGCCAGCAGGGTGGGTATTTATTATGTTTTATTACATTTGTATGCATTGTTGTTTGTGGGTTAGGGTTAATTTGAATCAGGATTCAAGTTGTAGTCAATTGTGTTTGAGTTATGTTTATTTTCCACAGCGACAATAATGAGCAGGGCCACTCTCCTGAGGAGGAGGACAGGGACTCTTCCTCCTGCTCCTCCTCCTCAGTAGAGGAGATCTTTTATGATGCTCACATGGTAAGAAATTCACAATTGTTTTTGTTATTATTATTATTATAATAAGGTGGTAAGGGTTATTTGACTTGTTTTCAGGGTGAATTAGATGAGAACAGTGGGGAGCTGCGCCCTGTGTATCCTCCTCCTGACTCTCCATGAGAGAACGGTAAAGACACATTATTAATAATAATAATGTTATTGCTATTGTAATTACTGTTATAATAGTTTCATCATTGTCAATTTCAATTTTGCTTTAGGAATTCAGCTTCCGGGGAGAGCTCCAGCCCCGGGAGCTGTTCCCCCAGAAGAGGGCTGTGCCCCACGGCACCCCCCACCCCTACTCCACTGGCCCTCCCGCTGGAGGAGGAGGACCTGTGGGAGGAGGAGTACACGTTTAAGCCCCTCCCCAAATGTTCTGTGCACACTGGAGTACCAGATGGGTATTCGGCCATCAGGTGATACCTTTTTTCACATCAAACTTTTTTTTTCCAGTTCAGAGGTTTTTGTTTTGTTTTTTTGTTTCGTAAAAACATGTCTTTTTAAGCTTTAGCTATGGTTGGAGCTGCTCACTCTGCAACTCCTGCTCTTATTGTAATACTAATAATAATAATAATACATTTTATTTATATAGCGCTTTTCTAGACACTCAAAGACGCTTTACAGACAAAGGCAGTTAAACAAAGGTACAATACATAAAAACAGTGAGTAATTAAAACATTAGTCAAACATTAAAATCAGATTTAAACAGATGAGTCTTGACATGTTTTCTAAAAGTGGTGAGGTCAGTGCAGTCTCTATCCCAGAGGGTGGGCAGCGATGGAGAAGGCTCTGTAGCCCCAGGTTTGGAGCTTGGCCCATGGAACACCTCAGGGACCAGCTCCATGATGTGGTTGGCCTCGGTCAGGGTCTTAGCTGGAGGAGCAGGTGCAGTTGGAGGTGGAAATTATTGGTCAGAACGTCAGAAGGTCCCCACTCCTCGCTCAAAGAATCCTGGGCGAAACACAACCACGCATGCTCCAAGGCCTGTAGCACAGCTAGCAAAAGCTAAAGCTAATTTCCATATTTGCTACAAACGCCAGTGAGCAAAAGCTATCAACGTACAGCGCCCACCATTTTTGGTCACCGGGACCTGTACAACTTAAACTTTAAGTAAACAACAAGTTGGCTCAAGTTTTATCAGTCTACTACACAATGGCGACTGCTGCAGCAAATGAAGTTCAAGACCATCGAAAGATAAGCCAAAATGCGTTCAGGCAAATGGTGGCAGGTTTGCAAAAGTCAACTGCCGTTTAAATTTAGCATCACGTTCAAGCTGTCCAGATATCATGTAGGGCAACACACAACCAATACTGGAGGCAATGGAAGACTGAATGTGGTTTTAACTGACGCTAGGCTACATCAAGAAGACTACCAGTACTTACTGGAGGCTTTTGAGAGATGCAGGAAGAGCATGCTTGTCATTTTGAGAGCTGTAATGGATGCAGCAAAGCATGAAGAGAATCAAGACAGTTCATGGAATGTACATGACATTAATCCTCCCTGTGATGTATTGATATTTTTTGCCATGGATCAAGACTTGAACACTGTCCGAAGAATTCGGCCCACAAACACCTGCCCCCAGGCTCTGAGAGAAGTACTTGAAGGCGGGACAATGCCATTGGACACGAAACAGCTATGGAACACAATACAGCAACATGATTCACTGCGAGAGTCATTTATGTGACACTCAAAGAGGGACGGTCCTGTGCGCGTTCGCCTGCTCTGCTTTTGGCTCGTTGCCCGTCCCGCTGCGCTCCACAGTAGAGACCTGCATCGGGCGGGAATTCCCACGGGACCCACGAGACCCGTGAGCAAACCCTCGGGATCGGGGCGGTTTTAACGTTGCCTCGGGCGGGAACGGGCGGTCAGGTCAAACACTTCCGGTCCTGACCGGACTCGCGCTCTCTCCGCTGTCTTAAAATATTACGTAGCAAGAAAGAAATACGGCTTTGTGCGCGCTGCTGATCAACAGAGAGACGTAACACTGACACCTGCGAGGTGCAGACACGTAAACCTGCTGCTGTACTTCCTAGTCTAGCATGAGTATCATCTGTGCGTCCTCGCGCCAGCAGCAGCAGCAGCACTGGCCCAGAGGAATGAATGAAGGACTGGCTTTTACGCACGGGGAGATGGAGAGAATACACGGAGTTTGGGCAAGAAACTGAAGGTGTGAGAGCTTTGTATTTCAGGTAAGAAATGCACAGACAGACATCATGGCTTTATGATTGAATGTGTCTAATGAACATAATTGCCTTGTTGCAGATTATTTAGGCTCGTGCCTAATCGTTTTAAAATGAGATGCAGAGAGTTATGCAGTTTAGCCATTTGTGTCGATGTCGTTATGCCCTGGAGCCGCCACACAATCTCCGTGTCACCAACCAAAAAAAAAGAAAAAAGACGGGACCCGCGGGGGTTTCGAGGGACCACTGTATCCTATTTCTGGGTTGAATGTGTCATAAGTATTTAAGCTCTGATTGTGTTGAATGTGTCATGAGTATTTTGCTCTGATTGTGTTGAATGTGTCATAAGTGTTTAAGCTCTGATTGTGTTGAATGTGTCATAAGGTTTAAGCTCTGATGTGTTGATGTGTCATAAGTGTTTAAGCTCTGATTGTGTTGAATGTGTCATAAGTGTTTAAGCTCTGATTGTGTTGAATGTGTCATAAGTATTTAAGCTCTGATTGTGTTGAATGTGTCATGAGTATTTATGCTCTGATTGTGTTGAATGTGTCATAAGTATTTATGCTCTGATTGTGTTGAATGTGTCATGAGTATTTATGCTCTGATTGTGTTGAATGTGTCATAAGTATTTAAGCTTTGCCTGACCAGCCAGTCCCTACACGCTTTGACAGACACTGTACAAAGACGTAAGGGTCTGGGATCAGAGCGCCGGGGTTCAATTTCGAGGACGGGCTTTCCGATCGCGGAGTGAACCAATCACAGAAAACCCGGGAAATTCCCCCGATGCAGCGACGCGCTAAACCGGTTGGTATAGTAAATATGTAGCGCGAGGATTTTTTCAATGGAGCAGTGACCTATGTGAAGGCTCTGAACACGTTCCTAATTGTTCAAAACCGAAGCTAGAGCCGAAAACAATGATCTATCAGCTACGTCCGCCATCTTGAATATTTTGAGACGGTTAGAAAAAAAGTTTTGAAATTGCAGAGCGGAGGGGAAGGGGGGGCGGCGTTTGTGATTGGATCGTCCTAACTTTGGACGACGAAATCATTGGCTATCTCTTCAGTTTCAGACCCTTCTGCATTCAACAGAATGTAGGAGGGGCTGACTGGGCAGGCAAGTTAAGCTCTGATTGTGTTGAATGTGTCATAAGTGTTTAAGCTCTGATTGTGTTGAATGTGTCATAAGTGTTTAAGCTCTGATTGTGTTGAATGTGTCATAAGTGTTTAAGCTCTGATTGTGTTGAATGTGTCATAAGTGTTTAAGCTCTGATTGTGTTAAATGTGTCACAAGTGTTTAAGCTCTGATTGTGTTGAATGTGTCATAAGTGTTTAAGCTCTGATTGTGTTGAATGTGTGACGCTCTAACGCGTTCGCCCCCGCTGAATGATGGTGAGATCTGGTATCTTGTTGTGTTGTTCCATCTTAAAGGGACTGTACCTGATTTTTCTTCCTTAAAAATGTAAACAAACAGATATATTTCATTTTAACTTCTTACTTCAGTCTACATCAGTGTTTCTCAAACTTTTTCAGACCGAGGACCACTTCATCAAAAAGTAGATTCATAAGGACCACCTAATCTACGAACCCGGTTTATCAGATCAGATTTAATACATTTCACAGATTTACTGTATTACTTTTTAATATACTAATTATGTATGCCTAATAAAAAGTTATTCCAGGTTATATTATTTCAAAAGATTCTTTGTTTATGAAAACTGGACTTCAAAGTTAATTTTAATAATAATAATCATGAGAATATTTTAACTAAATATTAGATTCATTTGAGAACATTAAGTAAATGACAGGAGTTCAGTGTTTAAGTCACTTTCTCTCACTTTTGCAGACAAGTTATTTATTGTGCAATCTGAGACCAAGGCTATTGGGATTTTTTCAAATTTTTCAATAAAGAGTGACCTCCCTAATATACTTAAGAGTTTGATTTTGGTCTGTGTTGCTTGTTTAATTGAAACTTGAGGGCCCTCCCTAAGAGATTTTGGCTAAAATCAGTGTAATTTCCTGCAATCTGGAGTATGCTGAGCTCTTCATACGTCTCCTTTAAAATGACCCTGCTCTTCCAGCGCAGAGACGTGACAGGCACAGAGCCTTTACACACCAGTGAGAGCAAGAGCTCTAAACACCAGGCTTAGATCAGGACGTCTGGACTCACTCTTAATATCACTTTTACATGTCCGGTGTCCCGAGACAGTCATCCATAGTGCTCCGCTAAAAGCCGCGCGCCCCATTGACATGAATGGCATTTTCAGTGAAGTCAGAAACAATCATAACTCCGTGAAAATACCGTCTATCTTCGTGAAATAAAAAGTGGATGAAGCTTGTGAGTAGTAGAGTGTCGCTGTGGTCGTCAAAACACTCACAAAGCTCTGGATGTTTTATGTTTTAGCTTAATTGCGCGAGGTCAGTTACAGGCAGCAGCTTTACGCACGTCTCTCTCTCCCATGCCGGGTCCCTGTGATGAGAGTCTGAGAGACGGAGAGAGAGAGAGAGAGGAGAGAGAGAGAGAGAGAGAGAGAGAGACTGGTGCGTTTGGAAAGCGACGTGCGACAAATTTGAGAATGGCAGGGCCCATTTCGTCAGCTTGTGATTTTCACTCGTATTAAAAAAATAAAAAATTGGCTACCTGTGCGCATGGCTCTTTACAGTGCTTGGCTCTGAGGCTCAAGCCACGTTAAGCCCATGCGTTACGGGGTAGGTTTGTGGGGCAGGGCCGGGTTCGGGAAAGACTCAGAGCCGCACGAACACGTTTGCACATGATTGACAGCTGCGCCAGAATACAGAGCAAAACCCTCGCGGTGACAAAACGCGAGTGGTTAATTTCGCCAATGCGGCGCGGGAAGTGACAGCGCGTCTATGATGTGGAGCAAAGACAAAGCGAGACAGAAGGCCTGTGTGTATGTGTATGAGAGAAAGAAAGCGCACACTTTATATTACACGCACAGAGTGATAAAGACGAAAAAATAAAAAGAAACGTGCGGTAGAGAACGCGCTTTCGGTTCCGGAGACACGCTGTAAAATGGAAACACATAAGATACATCAGTAATGTGCTTTTTCTGTCAATAAAATGCCAGTTTAGTGAGTGGTTGGTTAGGGCTCAAACACACAGAGAATTATCAGTTGGGTTTGGACACTACGTGCGCGAGCTCGGGCCAGGACATGCTGGATTTTTTGGGCCCGATCTAAACTCTATTTTATTGTCAATCTTTACGCGGACCACTAGGTGGCGCTGGCGGACCACTAGTGGTCCGCGGACCACACTTTGAGATTCGCTGGTCTACATGATTTCCTCACGTAGCTAATGCATTCTGAGCTTCAGAATTGTTCATCATGATGAGTTTTAATGTTTTTTCACAGCTGTTAGCAGCGAGGTGAGTCACTATGCTAACAACAGTTAGCCACAATGCTAAAAACAACAACAGACAAAGTTGGACACAAACTGGATTTTATGAGACATTGATAGGACTTTGGGGACTAATTTCTACCTGAATAGATACATTAACAAGGCATCAATGCTTGGGGGAAATTGTTTTCAAGTTATTTTGTTGAAAAAAAAATCGAGTATAGTCCCTTTAAATGCTTCTGCGCTTCTTTCTCTGTGAATAGACTCCGAAACTGTACGAACTATGTTTACAACTGCAAACAGTGCTTGTTTACTTATTTTATTCGGACGGATTTTAGTCAGGTCTATGTTGTTGTTTACTGCGGTGAAAACACGAGACTGTGCTTGCAAAAGCTAATTTTAATTATTTATTGTAAGATTAATGTTTTAATGGTTCTTCTAAAAAGTGAATTTCTAAATTGTCTGTAAATTTTAAACTCTTTCCAGAAAATTCCAGTAAAGTTCTGTGACTGTTCCAAAACTGAAGTAAGATGAATCCTTTAGGCTTTTCACTGTCACATATCGACCTGTTTACCCAAATGTAGTATTTTAATTCTAAAATAAAAAGACACACACAATATAATGATCTGTAGAAACAAGTTGAGTTTTTATTGATTCAGACATTGAAGCATATCTGCATGAACGTGTGTGATTATTTGTGACCACATTCTGATAAACCTTAAGGTCAAAGTTTTCTTTAGAATCCCCGGCTAATTGCCCTTATTCCATAAGACCAAATAGGTCTTAATGAATGACTTTGAAGTTTGTTTAAAACGATGCAAAATGTCCATAATGATGACTTTTTAAGTGCAGGCCAACTTTAAAACCTGATTGAGTTTAGGTCAGAATCCTCTGTGGGTAAGTTTAGAGAAATGTCCTGATTGGGCTTATCTTTGTCTGTGATAACTGACCAACAAATGAGATCAAAGTGCAACAGGAAAACAACTTGTCAAGATCAGACTAAGTAGAATGAAATACAGTGGTCCCTGGTTTATCTCGGGGGTCAGGTTCCAAAAATAACCCGTGAAAGGCGAAACCCGCGAAATAGTGATCTTCATTTTTTACCAGTAATTTCAGTTGAAAACCTGCCTGATTATGATGTTATGATGTGTCTTTTGTACAGGTAATAATGCTCTGAACACATGATTCACCGCCAGGTACAACAGCGCGAGTCGTTTTTGACACGTTACCCGTCCCGCTGCGCTCCACAGTCCACCGCGGTGCCACGGATCACACGGACTCCGGAGCCAAGAAACACATCCGGACTCACAGTCACAACACGCACCACAAACACATCTCTGAACTACACATATGACGTTCCAGCGTGAACATCATCTTCACCGTTAACTACGAGCTCAAACCTGGAGAAACGTCCCAGCGTCAGGTCAGCTTCCCCTGCATGATCCAAACTGTCTAATGTTTATAAAAGAGCTTCTGTGCTGTTGTCTGTGAATGCTGCCATGTGATACGGTCCAAACAGTGTGTTTGAGAGAAAAGCAGCTTACAGCCACGTCTATAGAACCAAGCACTGGAAAAAAAAAAGTTAAATTGCTTTAAAAAAATCCACGAAGCCGCGAAAAGTGAACCGTGATAGAGCGAGAGACTGTAGACTGATGATTCAATAAATGCAGACATTAACATACCGACTGGGTCTTTAATATATTGGAATAAAAGATTAAAAGTGTACATTCATGTCGTTTTGACCTTGGTTTACTTTTCTCCTGTTTGTTCTGACTTGGCTGTTGGACTGTTTTGTCCAGGAGAAGCAGATCCACTAAGAACCTTGTCTGTGTCTGAAGACGATTCAGAAATGAAAACTTGGGTCTGTGTTTTGTCCTCTGGTTGGGTTGATGTGGAAGTATTCTCGGGATGAAAGTTGGACTCGGAGTTTCTGATGCTCCTGATCTGGACTTGACCAGTGTTAGGGGATTTGAAGTCTGCTTGTTCTGAGACGCGTATGTCTTTTGACTGCTGCACTTTATCTGATTGCTGTTTGGGTTGGTCATCTGTCTGGAGCGGTGCAGTAAAAGGATTTCTAATGGGCTATATGCACGCACCACTTCCGCGTTCTGTGTCAGATTGCCTCGGAGTTTCCGGTGCGGCGAGGCGGTAGAGAGAGAGCGCTGTCTAGCATGATTGCAGTCTTCAAAGTGTACCTTGTGTTTGCTGGAGCTCTCGAAAATCAACGTTAATAAAGTGAGGTGAAGTCATCTAGCTCAACTGGTCAGAGCTTACTGGAGGAACGGTTCAAATGTGATGTTTGTTTTCCAGATATGGAAGGTAGTAAGTAAGTTAGCTGAAGTTAAAGCTAGTGCTAACTAGCACTGAAACTTGACAGAAAAATGTTTAACTTTCTTTTACTATTGTTATTTAAATGAATGCAGTGATGTTTTATCATGTTGTGTTTGTAATTTTAGTGTCAGGATAAAACTGTCTGACGGGAGGAGGTTAGAGCTCAATGTTAGCACCCATTGTTAGCTCATTGAAGAAGTCCGAGGCTCCACACAAACTGATCAGGGTAAATATCATTATATTCCCGTTGGAATCTTTTGTCTGTTGTTTTATGTTGGTACAACATGTTCAAAGATTTAATAACAGCATGTTTCATTTTATATTGTGTTAGCACTGCTTTTAGCAGCTAAAAACTCTCAGAGCAGCAGTGCAATGTCAATGTGTGCAGTTATTATAGTGGGGCAAGCCCTAATGAAACAATGGTAAATGGACACGTATCTATCATTTAACGTAGTGATATTTTGTCTTTTTATTTATTAGAACATGTTTTAAAAGGCAAGATTGCTGCTAAAGAAGTTCACTGTTTTGTCTGACTATAATTCATTTCAATTCAACCTGCTCAGCTGCTTTTAAAGACTTTGAATTAGATATTTTCAGATAAAACACACACTCTGAAGTTTATGATTGTTGTAGATTACACCACATTATTTAACCCAACACACAATACAAAAACAACTCAATAGAGTTTTCAATTTGGCTTGGAATTAAGTGTAATCTAACTTTATTGCCTAAACTAATGCAACTGTGGTTGTTGTCAAGGCCAAGCCAGGTGCTACAGCAACAAATAAGGTTAATTAATTTATTTGATAGGGACACTGAATTTATGAACAGCTATAACTGTGTTTGTCTTAGAACAAAGACATGACAAAACATACCAACAAATTAAATAACTCTCTGCTGGTTGACTAATTGTTTTTGCATTTTTTATTCTTCATAAAACAATTGTGCACGGTAGAGGGGTGCACGGTGGCAGAGTGGTTAGAGCTCTGGCTTCCCAACAAGGAGGTCGTGGGTTCGACTCCCGGGTCGGACCATATCAACATCTCACGATCTCTCTGGGTGGAGTTTGCATGTTCTCCCCGTGTCACTGTGGGTTTTCTCCGGTTTCCTCCACCTCCAAAAAAAAAAAACATGCATGTTTAGGTTAATTGGGCATCACTGTAAATTCCCCTGTGAGTGAATGAGAGACTGAATGTTTGTCTGTCCAACCCTTCGGCAGTTGGCCACTGTCCAGGGTGTTCCCCGCCTAAGGCCCAAAGTCACTGGGATAGGCTCCAGTCACCCGCGACCCCTAACGGGATTAAGCGGTAGAAAAAAAAATGAATGAATAAAACAATTGTCAGTTATAAATTTAGGTTACAAACATGTCACATGGACATAGAAAAAACTAAATCATGCACTTTTCTGATTTTTCCCCCCATGCTGTACAAGTTTAGTTTACTCTTCTGAATTTGAAGAATGAAGATCTCAATCGGCAAACCACTGGGACACAAAGTGACCTTCAATCAAGAGGAAAGAACTTCACATGGAATCAGAAGCTATAAAAGATTTTACAGCCACGAAGAAGCTGAACAAAGCAGGCTGGCTCTACACCCAGATGCACTATGGTTAAAGGTGTCAGTAGAGGAGCTGCTGTCTGGTCCTTCTCAGGGGTGTCCAAAATGCTCATAGAACATTTTCTATCCATTTACACAGATTCAGACTTTATTTTATTAATAGAGCTGTCATTTACAATCTCACGTGTTCAGTGAGTGTAGTTTGTTTCTCCAGACCTGTTCCCACATGGTTAACGGCTTTTGCCATAACAGTTTGTTTTATCTACAAATTTACACACCACAGCAAAAATCTAAAACTAATTAACAGTCCAATTTTAAACAAACAGGAAACCAAGGTTGACCATATGAATCAAACAGGAGACTGGTCTGAGCAGAAAATACAGATGGTGTGATTGTGTTCCTTGTGCGTAGGATGACATGTGAACAGCACATTTCCCAGAGATGAAACAGTGACGTCCGAACTTCAGCAAACCAGAAGCTGTTGGTTTGATCCTTCTTCACCAGGTTGAATGAGGTCCAAGGTCACAGGTCAAATCACCAGTAATTCAACTAGAAAAAAGTCAAAGGGCTGAGTGAACAGACTACAAAAACACAAATTATTATCTTATTATCATGTCAGAATGCAAGTCAATTAGAGAAGCCTTTTAAAGAATAGTTGTACTGTAGAAATAACAGTATACAACAACAGAACCACAATGTTTATTTTCCAAGATGAGAATAAAAAGGTTCTAAGTGAAATGGCATAGAAATCTGTCTAGTAGATCTGCAGTCTAATCTCGTATCTGTTAAAGCTGGTTCCACCTAGCTCCAAAACAAGTATCTAACCAGCAAACCTGCTAATGGAAAACAGTAATGTTTGATTTATCAACCAGAGTTTGTGTCTTTCTTGACATTTGTAATGCCAATAACACTAGAAAATAAATTTAGTAGATCTTATTGCTCTCTGTGAACATGTGTATTTTTTTTTTTTTTTTGTATTGTGCTGTCTAACTGGCTTATGAACTCAGATGTAAATGTGCAATGTTTGCTATATTCTTATACACAGTAATTTACATGTCTAAAATAATATGTACTGTTATCAAATAAAAAAGTAATTGTTTAGTATGTAAAACGTATTTAATATATTTGTGAAAATGCTAAATTGCTCTTTCAGATGTGGCAACTAGGTGGCAATGTACTATCAATCTCAGACGTTTGAGACAACTTACAGAAAACGGCAAACTAGTATTTAGACAAAAGAAATAGATCACTCTTTTTTTTCATTTTTTTTTCACACGTCCCTCCCCCTGTATAGGAGCACCCCCTCGACACGTGCCGTCAGCACAGCTGACCCCTTCAGCCCAGGTCCTTGAAGTGCTCAAGGTACTTCTGTGCTCTCTGGACCATGGCCGTGTTTGTGTTCTTGTGAAGCACCCCGTTAGTGGCCAGGATCCCACTAACGGGGTGCTTGTAATACGGGGTCTGGTGTCTGTGTGGCCCGTCACAGTAGAGCTGCACAAAGTTGAGCAACCCTTCCACGCCGTAGCCCCCTCTCACGTCCCTGAACAGTCCCCATACAGCTGGGCCCACGTCGACACTTTTGTGGTCCGTGTTGCTGGCGTAGTTCGCAGCTTCCGTGACGGACTGGTTCGTGTAGACGTAACCAGTCCGACCACAGACGCTGTTCACTAGGCGCCGGGACCACATAAGGTCGACGTGTCCGTCACTGCTGCGGATGTTGCAGGCCACGTGTACGGAGAGGGCTACGACGTGGTGGAGAGGGTCAACTACCTTGTACAGCTCTACTGTCATGGGATCTTTTTGGCCCAGCCGGACCAGCGTCACCATGAAGCGCAAACCTCGTGGGTAAATAGTAGCCTCTTGGATGGCTGAGTCCAGCTGGGCCAAAAGCCACTTTTGGTCCTGGTGGCAAATTGCCACTTTGGTCAGGTCTGTCAGGACGTTCTTCTGAACCGTCGGCCTGCTGAGGTCAGAAGCGTCCAGACCAGCCATCCTTTGTTTAAGGATAGTCACCACCGACTGTAGAGCTCGTGTGGTGTAGTGTGACATCCTTGTTTTGTCGAGGGGTTGGCTGGAGCAGGGGCCAGGCTTGTCCGGGACGAGGGAAATTTGGAGAGAGTATCCCCCATCCACGTAGCCAAGCCTGACCCGTGCACCACATGCCACAGCTTGAGCTCCTCCGAGCTGTACTCCTGTGTCCTTAAATGTTTCTTCAACATGTGCCAGTGCGGCTGCACCCTGTTGTGGTCCAGAAACAGGAAGTGCATGGCCGCACTGACACATGTTAAGGAGGACAGCTCCACCACCAGACCGTCTAGGTCCGTCGTGAGGACCGGGTTCTTTTCTGGTGGGAGGGGGCAGGGGAATATAGGGACCCTTACTTCAGGGTCCCTAAGGAACCTGTCCATGTCCCCCCAGCGTTTTCCAATGCCTCCAGAATGGCCCTGGTGTTGTCTCTCGCCGTCTCGTCGAAGTCCATAGTCTTTTAGTCCTTGTGTCCAAATGTGTAGTCAGTGAAAAATGTGAAAAATGTAATGTATTGGGTGAAATGTAATGTAGTGTGTGTGTTTTAGGGCAAGAATGGGTTAAATGTGTGTGAAATGTGTGTAAACGTTTCCAAAGACTCAGCAAGCAGCAGTTCAGCACAAAATCCGGTGAGAAATGAGCTCCCAGAGCGCCCCTTGCTCTGTTAACTGCATTTTTTAAATTTTCACCTTTTTTTTTTTTTCCTCTCTTTTTCGGTGTGCACTCGGAGGAAGCAGCTAGACAGGTAAGAAATACATTTTCTTGCATGAAATTTTACCCCGAATCACGTCATTAGGTCAAAATCGAGGTAAGTGCAATGCATTATGGGTATTCACACCGTATCTCAGCCATCTTTAGAGTTATGCGTTTGAAACTTTTTCTAACCCCCCCTAAACCGGACACGGGCTTTCCAACGGTACTACTCACTTGCGCGTGCGCGTTACCGTTTCAGAGATACGGCACTCTGATATCGTCATAACATATAATAATCAATCAATAAATAAAAAGTGTTCAGAAGGTGGCGCTCTTTGATGCTCATTGCATTAAATAGAGCTTGATGAGAGCTTTCCAGGGATATATGAAGCATGTTTGTGGGACATTGGGTTGACGAGTGAAATCAGGTAGAAAAGTGGATAAATTGATACAATCAAGCTTCATAACAGGAAAAGTACAAATAGTAGAGAGCTGAATGTTTTGTGTAGACATTTGAAAGGCGCTGAATTTAATGCAAAGTAGAAATAGTAGAGAGCTGAATGTTTTTGTGTAGACACTTGAAAGGCGCTGAATTTAATGCACTAAAGTCCGACGGCACTTTTAGGGTGTAATACCAAAAGTGTCCAGAAGGTGGCGCTCTCCGTTGCATTAAATAGAGCTCGGTTAGTTGTGTATACCCTGAAAATTTCACCTTTGTATTCGATTCCGTTCAAAAGTTATTAAAAAATTAAAAAATAAAAAAAAAAAAAAAACATTAAATAGGAGTTTTTAAAAGCGAAATGCTGGTTTTCAGTCATTTGCGATTTGTAAGTCGAAGGAGGAAGACGTTAAGGTAAGCAAGGCATATTCTTATATGATTTTTCACCAGGATTCACGTGAGCAGGTCAGATTTCAGGTAAGTGCAATGCATTATGGGTTTTCACGTTGTATTTTAGGTATTTTGATATGTTTTTATTTGTAACTCGCGAACCCCGGGTCCCACAGACTTGATTCAAATATCTACGTGTTCCTCTCGATGAGATGAACGCGTAGATACTTGGTTCAAGTCTGTTGGATATATGAATAATTCATACAGGTAAGTAATACATTTTGAAAAAAGATTTTTTAACAGGATTCGGATGTGTGTGTGTGTTTGTGAGTTGTGTTTTATTCTATTGACTTATGTTTATTTTCCACAGCAAAATGACTGAACGGGAGAATACGCCACCCCCTGAGGACAGTGAAATGGAGGTTTGTGATGGCAGGACGCTAATAAATTCATTGTTATTGTTCTTCTTCTTATTATTATTATTAATATTATTAATATTGTTATTATTTATTTATAATAACAAGATTAATAATAATAATAATAATAATAAAGGAAAGGTAAGATAACCCTTACCTAATAATATTTTATTTGGTAAGGATACCTTTACTTTTTTCAGGCTAACGTCACTTGGCCTCTTACTCCCGTGGTGCTTGAGAGGGGTGGGCAGCTGGAGCCCAGGGGGCTATTTGAGCCGGAGCAGTGCTCTCCCGGCCCATCCACGGGGCCGGGCAGAAGTACCGCGTTCGGTAGCCCCCTTTATTCGGCCCCACTTTCGTGGTCCGGGTCAGACCATGAGGAGGAGGAGGGACCCCCTGAATACCCTCTTGATGAGGAAGAGGAGGGGGCCACAGGAGGAGCCACGGCACATCTACGTGGCCCACCCATGATCCAGGAGTCACAGGCCCGCAAAGAGGACCTGTGACTCCTGGATAATTTGGACGACTTGTGGACCGAGGAGGACCTCCACGGGCCCTTCGTGGTGAAGAGGGTGAAAACAGGAGGAGTAGGAGGAGGGGACCTGCCACGGCAGGAGGAGGCCTCTGGCTCCATCTCCACGCCACCCCCTACAGCCTCCACGCCACCCCCTATAGCCTCCACGCCACCCCCCACAGCCTCCACGCCACCCCCACAGCCTCCACGCCACCCCCCACAGCCTCCACGCCACCCCCCACAGCCTCCACGCCACCCCCCACAGCCTCCACGCCACACCCCACAGCCTCCACGCCACCCCCCACAGCCTCCACGCCACCCCCCACAGCCTCCACGCCACCCCCCACAGCAAGTCCACGTGGCCCACCCCTGAAGCAGGAGTTGTCGCTAAGGGACCTTTGGGACGACGAAGACCTTACCGGGGACTTCGTCATCGTTTAATGCGGTAAGGGTTAGGGTTACAATCAATCAATCAATCAATTATAATTTGGACGTTTTTCCTCATTTTGTTGTTTTGTGTTTTTTAATTTCAGAAACGCTGATGGAACTAAGGGTTAATTTTTTTTTCTTTATTGAATTTGTTTTCTTTATTGAATTTGTTATTCAGTTATGTTTGAAACTTCAAGAAGGAAGTTGATTTTGTTTGTTATTGAACAATTTTTGTTGGTTGTTCCAATAAAGGGTTAATATGCACATTTCATCGTGGGTCCAATTTATAACATTGTAAATGTTCAAATAAGTAGAGAAGGTGTTTTTTTTAGTCAATTGCTGTCATAGTTTCAACACATTTTATTAATTACAAAGCACGTTGCAAATGTATTCTGAATTTCTCACAAAAATCAGCTGCAGCAGGAGTGTCAAAGTCAAATGGAGCTGGGGCCGAATCGATCACATACTTTAATATTACTTATGATATATTCAAATATGACAATTGGGCTGTGTAAAGCTTAATATACATTTAGATTGTATTAAACTCCATTACATCTGTGCCACAGACTGTTCTTTCAAAGAGATTTTGGGGGGAAAACGACACAATTTATCACATTCTAGTGCATTTTAGAAGTTTTATACTGACTTCTCAGCAATATAAAGCTTTATATTTCCATTCAGAAACACAAACCTAAGCCTTTATCATAATTATAGGATGCCTGAAGTGTACTTTCTTTATGCCTGATGTCTTAACTCTCAATCTCCCTGTCCTGTGTTTGTTTCTGCGTTGTAGAAATTTTAAGTGATTATTAGAGCTGTCTCAAGCTTTCATTGTTACGTACTTTTATCAGCAAGCTACAATCAATAACAACCAGAAATCATCCCCGTGGCCGCATGAAATCATCTCCCGGTCCGTGCTGCAGTCGGCTCCAGTGAGGGCCATAATCTGTGTCTTGACAAACACCCATTAGGATCCTCCGGCTCAGCGCAGGAGTCGTTTTTTTGGGGTCTACACTTGACTTTGTTGTTCCATAATGCTCAGGAGAACATTTAGAATGAGTGTCTGACTGTGTCCAGCTTCAGCAGCAGTGAGTCGCTGTGAGAGGCTTTGCTTATGCAGCTCGATGACCCGGCCACGTTCAAGAAGTGAAAACTTCTTTGCTTTAACCATCAGGAGGACATAACTGTCTGAAAGCCTGACAGAAAAGGAGAATTTGGAGCAGATTTAGGCTTTTATAGCCTTTGGTCTTAAGATTTGGATCAGTTGAAAAACAGCCTTTTTCAGTTTATCATTATTTTCTTTAAAATGACAAGTTCCACATTTTCTTGTCACACTCCCCTTCTTGCTTTTGTATAATCTAGCTTTACTTAAAACCTCATTAGGATCCAAATGTGCAAAATGTGAATTTTAGCAAATTTTCAACTGGTCTTAAGATTTTGATCAGCGCTGTATATTCTTTGAAGCTAAAGTTTGGTCTCATTCTGCTTTGGTGACGCACAACAGCATGCAAAGTTTAGCACTTTAAAGAAGTATAAATTGAATAAATATATTTAGATTTGCATCAACTTTGACTCACCTGTGAACCTTTTCGTTACAGGTGCAGCTGCGTGGTCCCTACAGTCCCTATATGAGGTCTTTTAAAAAAATCTGGACCACAGCCTGCTTCTGGTGAGTGAACTCGGGTGCACAACCCCTACCCCAAAAAAAGCCAAATTAAACAGCATTTCGCAATAAATCCCAAGTGTCTTTTACAGGACCGTTACTTTGGCAAGCGAAAGCCTCAATTCCGATACTCAGCACAAGCACGATCGGATGCTTGTGGCCGCATCGGTTACACTCAACCAGACAGGTACCGCACGGAAAAAAAGACCCCCTTGCCATTGCTTTTCCCCAGAGTCTCACCTCGTGCTACGCGTCACAACGTTAATGCCACACATTCGAGGACTTCCAGCTCTCACAATCATGAGCTTTACCCCGGTACTGGAGCTTCGGTGAGTGACATGAGCATTCTCAAACTGTTTAGCAACTGCCGAAACTCCTTTAGAGAACCGCTACTTAAGAAAGTATAGAAAGGACCTGTTTATGAATTTCTAAAGTTTTTGTTAAATATCAGATTTACGGAAGGTTTTTATTAGATCAAAATTACAAGTGAACATGTGGAAAATTGAGATCATCCTTTTTTATATATTAAATTAGGAATGTAAGACCAAATAGAACCCTGATTACTTATGCAACCTTCAACATATCATTCATAATAAAGTCATTGCTCCATCTTTGAAAGGCTTTACTATGCCTCACTCTGCTGTGAAAGCCTTTTGTACATTGTCCTTAATAATCATTACCTTATGTCCTGTTTTTGAATGGCATGTGTTTACGGCGGTCTTTTAACCTAAACGTATTTAGTAACATTGACCAAATGCTCTCTGTTAGAACACATGGGACGTGCTACACAGGAGCTGTCTGCGGACTGGGCTTACGGAACGGAACAGAGCGTATATATCCAGACCATCACATCGAACTGGCTTTCGACACCACGTTCACTGCACAAGACATGGCTGAGGTGAGATTTGAATAACGAGACAGAACCACGATCACTGGCCTTGATTTAATATGTGACAATGTTTTACGTAATTTACATGAAGATTGACAGCTTAAGAGGGATGCTGAGTGCAGTCCTGCTCCACGGAAGCTGGAAAACAAACATGAGAGAGCCTCTCATCAGGTCTCAGCTCATATGTTTTCTTTGTTTTTATATGAAATCAGTATGTCTTGAATAAAGAGCAATACATTTATGCTTTACACATTTTCACCTTCTGCTACTTCTGTTACAGACTCTTTAAAAAAGAAAGGATTCCGTTCTGCACATTTGTAGATAAAGGTCTGGTCTATTATTTGTGCATGTGTAAATGCAAAGTAAGCTTATTTTGTTTCCCTTTCTTTCTTTTTCCAGATGGAAATGGACCAAAGGAATGAGAAGAGTTGACATACAGTACCTGCAGTGACTTGAGGGGAAACTATATTTACTATATTTGTGTTTGATTTTAACTGTAAATCATATAATCATGTGTTTGATTTTAACTGTAAATCATATAATCATGTGTTTGATTTTAACAGTAAATCATATAATCATGTGTGTTTGATTTTAAATGTAAATCATATAATCATGTGTGAATACCAAGGGTGGGGGAAATCTGTTTTAAAGACTGTTTTGCAAAAGTAAATATTAATTAAAGCCGCAAGCGGCATTGAACGGCCCTCGCGGGCCGCGCTACGACGCCGCCCCCCGCAATGCAAGAGGGGGCGCTTCGCGCCCCAATTTCCCTCTTTATATTACAACAACCACCAGAGTGCTTCGCCGCACAGAGTCTACAGAGTCTTGTTGACCTACTCCTCATAATGATTGACACAAAATTTCAGGTTGTTCGGGCTTACGCCCGAAGAGAAATGAGTGAAAACATGAGTTTAAAAGGCACAAAAGCGTGTAACTGCAGGCCTGAGACTGCAGCCTCCGGCTGTATAGATTTATACTGCCATTTAAATATAATGGAGGATTTAAAGAATCGCTGTCGCGAAACTATAAGAGATAGACATAGGGTTCCATTGACTTTTTTGATCGGAATACCAAGAAGGATTTTTGTGCAAAATTTCAAATGTTTTGAAAAAAATAAATTTTAAATTTCCATTCAAAATTTTGAAAAAATTCACAAATCTTGGACAATAATTGCGGCTTCGCCGCACAGAAACCATACGACTTATGAAAAAAACGTGGATAACTTTTGATCCCACACTCCTCAAGATGATTGTCACCAATTTTGAGGTTGCTCGGGCTTACGCCCGAGGAGGAGTTAGTGAAAGTATGACTTGTTAAAATCTGCTATTTTCAGAGATTTGGCAATTTTCCCATTAGGATAACATTGAGTGTTTCTCTCATCACTACGGCTTCGCCGTAATTATTAGGGCATAGGTCTGATTGACTTTTCTGATCGGAATGCCAAAATAGAATTTTGTGCAAAATTTGAAAAAAATTTGACAAACTAAATTTTGTGCGCCCCATGTTAAAATGTATTTAAGTCTGTAGGGGGCGCTGACGCGCCAAATTTATTTTTTTCTCATCAAGTAGGTTAAGGGCCAGGAGTTTAACAACTGATGCGAATTTTATAAAATTCGGACTTTATTTGTGGAAATGGGAGCAAATTCAATTTTTCAGAATTTTCTAAATTTTTAATGTTTTTTTGCGGCTTCGCCGCAAACAAACGGTAATACTTACACCAGTAAATTGGATAACTTTTGATGGCACACTTCTCAAGATGATGTTCACCAATTTTGAGGTTGCTCGGGCTTACGCCCGAGGAGGAGAAGATAAAACTGTGACACGAAAAAAAACTGCTGAGTCATGCTTAGCAAAATTTGAACGCATATAGCCGACATCTGGTGGGGGGGACGGCGTTGCCGTAATATATTTTTTTTCTTGTATCGTTACTATCTACTTCTGTGTCGAATTTCAAGATTCTACGTTCAAATTTTTTTTGGGCCATTTCCTATTCCCTAATTCATTTTGCGCACTGTAGGTGGCGCTGACGCGCCACTTTTTTGAATTTTGAAAAACGGAAATAGCCATAATTTAGAGAGGCACGATTTTGAGGAGTGTGCAAATTTTCGTGACTTTTCGTCACTGGTAAAGGGGTGATAAATAGGGGGGTTGGTCCCGACGACAAAGAATAATAAAGAAGAATAATATTCCGATACGAAAACAATGTTTCCCATTTTTCAAATACCATAAACTATATATTTTCGGAAAGCGCGCGCGTCATGTAACGTCATGGTGAGGGTCCTGGGTCACTGACGGGCACTTCGTGCCCGTCAGTGACTTTCGCAGTGGGCTCCGCCCACTGTTTTTTACTAGCCCCATATACAAGAGTAATGTTCCATTTTTCCACTACTTACTTATATGCACGGAACGTGCATGAGTAGGGGAACGCGTGAGTGGGCGACTCAGCGCGAACAAGTGCTTTACGTGGGAATGACGACCGCTTCGCGGTCGTCATTCCCACGTAAAGCACTTGTTTTGTGCACACTTCGTGTGCATTTCGCACGGGCTTCGCCCGTTTACGGTAATAATGTTTAGCCTAGCAACTACTAATTTACATGCACGGGACGTGCATGAGTTGGGGAAGGCCTGGGTGAGTGTTTGAGGGGGGTCGTGCGCTTCGCGCACGATTTCGTGCGCACTTCGTGCGCACTTTCGCAGTCGTGCTTCGCACGACACTTACGAAAGCAATAGGCCCATCGCCTGCTTGGGGCGCTCGGGCCTAAAAATGTCAGATATTCAGTGTGATTTCATATAGACAAATATTGAAAACATCTACATTTTGAATGACGTGACTTGACTCAGGGACTGATCACAAATGACTTGCAGAGAGAAAGTCCTCTAGACCTGTTTATTTTCCCCAAGCTATCCCCAAAACAGTTGCGCCCTCTTCTGGACAAACAAGAAAATGCAGTCAAATGTTGGTATCTGAACTTTAGCTTTTCTCTAATTACACTATATTTTTAGGCTTCATTCCTCTACACTTTATCATACTATTGTGCATTAACTTGTATTCTACTCCTTGTATTTGGGTAGAACCTTTATCTAAGAACCAGACTGATTTATTAGTATGAATTAACAAATACATAAGTAAACAAATTAATAATTATATGAATGAATAAATAAAGAACTATTCCCACATTAATTACATAACTATTTACATAATTTAACAGAGGTGGGACCAAGTCATTGTTTTCCAAGTCTCAAGTAAGTCTCAAGTCTTTGGCCTCAAGTCCAAGTCAAGTCCCAAGTCAGAGAGAGACAAGTCCAAGTCAAGTCCCAAGTCAGAGAGAGACAAGTCCAAGTCAAGTCCAAGTCAGAGAGAGACAAGTCCAAGTCAAGTCCCAAGTCAGAGAGAGACAAGTCCAAGTCAAGTCCAAGTCAGAGAGAGACAAGTCCAAGTCAAATCCAAGTCAGAGAGAGACAAGTCCAAGTCAAGTCAAGTCCTCTGCTTTTAGTTTCAAGTCTCTCAAGTCATTTGACAAAATTATTAAATACAATGATAATTTTGTGATTTTGGTGTTTTGTGTTAATTGTCCCACTTTAAAATAAAGCCATGATCACAAACGATTATTACTAAGATAAGATTTGAGACGATTTTGTCTGGTTTAGTCAGAATTAGTTCTAGTTTTGTCTTCTGTTAGACCAGGCTTAATCCGAGATATTGGTCTGATTTAGAACAAGGTTAGATATGGTTTTGGATGGTTTAGTTTTGGACTGGGTTAGTGTTTGAGAATGAACAGGGTTTGTCTAGTTTTAGACTTGATGTAGACTAAATATATCGTTTTTAAGTGAACAAGTCTAGTTCTGTATGGTTCAGACCTGGATTTGTACAGCATTATAGACCTTTAACACAATTACAAAGGCACAGAACCAGTTTATTCATGTTGTCAACACCTGACCAGAGTTACTGTTACTATCATTGTCATTTATAAAACCCACCTAATTTATATATAGTAGAGATAGCGATCGTCTTAAATTGCTTTTTCAGAGAGAAACATGGTCTATATACAATTTACAGGCCACTGTTTAAACCAGTATAAATGAGGAAATTGATTTAAGTCCTTTTTGTAAAGACATATATATTTATGATGATTGTTTTCCTTGCTCCCTTTTTCAGTAAAAACACTGATTGTTTGCCTGCTTGCTCCATGATTAGGCCACTCCCCTTACCAGGTGTGGCTAATTGACAAATACCAGGTGTGGCTAATTGACAAATACGGGTTAGTAGACTTTGTTGGGTTAGGGTTAGGGTTAGATGACCAAGATTCAAAAGTTTAAATTAATAAAAGTTTATTCACCTAACAATATTTCTAAAGGTCGGGCCAACCTTTCCCTGGTAGCTTCCATTATGCAAGACTTATGCCAGACGTAGTGTGAGAAAATCTGACCGCTTGCCTGTCCCTCGGCCCAAATAAAGTTACAACATGAATATGCAAATCATCAGGTTTGGAGGGTTCCTTTGTCTTCTCATGTTTCATCCTGAAGCCGTAGAGCCAGGTCTGACTCTCCCTTGGTCAGAGATAAACTCTGGTCCTCTCCAGAGGTCAGAAGGTCAACCTGTAGACAAAACAGATATCCTGTGTTTCTCCCTAATCCTAGCTGCAGCTATAAAAGTGAATGATTTTTTCAAAGTAATTCTGAACCTACATGAAACTTTCCAGGTCAACTTAAGTTCAGTTAAAGAATACAAAAGAGTATTTAATATAACAAACCAATGGCTTCAGTGATTATGTAATCAAATTATATCACAACTCTAAACCTTCATTATTTATATGCAAATGTATGAGCAGCTGAAAAGCTTTATTTGTTTGAAACTATTTTTGAAATCATCATCAACTTCCAAATATCACACCCTGAAGAAGGCAGTTTGTGAGCCACTACGAGCATTTTTGTAATGTTCTTTATTGAACTTTTCCCACCTAATTCAGATCACAATTGGACATTGGATGTGCCTCGCTATAAGTTATAAATAATATTGTTCACAACAGCAAATAATTTAGGTGTTTCTTTAAGCAAAAGTAATAATCAGAATTTGTAGATCGTTGCAATTTTAAATTCAAATTCAAACTATGATTATTGCTGTAATCGATGATAATAAATGAAATCATAATTTACACATTTCACAAACACTGTTTCAATTGTGATTTGGTTAATTATAATCAACGATTTCCATTATAGAGTAGAGCTAAGTCAGAATAACTAACTAAAGCTGTGCAGGCCTCAAAAATAAATAAACAAACCAAAACCAAACCAACAAGCCATGGCCTTATCCCAAAACTTTCCTTCATCAGGATGGGGTCACACAGCTGAAATGATCGAAAAGACACAAAAACACAAAGGCAAACATGCAACTCATTATTGTTCGTTAAGTTCGTTAGTATGTTAGTTTTAGTTGATCATTTTTACCACATTCTTCAAACACTTTTATAATTAACTCTTGATTGAATGTCCACAAATTAACTAGATAAATAACTCTGTTCCTGGTGCACACTGAGGAAAATGTTGCATTCACATCTATAGCCTTGTTTAAAGACAATTATGTTTTTGTTATTTAAAACATCATTTACTGGTTCTTCCTTCATTTATCCAGTTGCCATAGAATTGTGTTTCATCAACACATTTACTCACCCTTCTTTCTTCTTGTTATGCCTCTGTAAACCGAAAGTAATATATTTACTTTAAAGGTGCATTGTGTAAGTTAAAATGTTCAATATTAGGATATATCAGATACAGTCCACTGACCCAGGCCTGGATGTGGTCATGATGTTTTGTAAACTTATCGAGATTGCCTCTATAAGCGCAGACAGACTCATAAATGTGAGTGGCGCTGGTCGCTAGTACACTTTTACTGGATTATTGTCATTATTTGTATTTTTTTTTTTCGCAAAAGCTCTCGGTTTTATACAACAGATGAATGTTGTAAAAACTGTTTAATAATAAATAATCAGTGGTAAATACTGCCATCTAGCTTCCGAACCCTCACAATACAGGAATTATCAAAAAACTCCATCACCGACCTGAGGTCGACGGACACAGAGCCGAGCAGGACTCGGACTCAGACATGTTTTTGAGAAAGAAGAAGAATTATGCTGGAGATCAATAAGATCAATAAGACGTTCATCTGGTGATTATTTTCATTAGAAGGTCAGACTCTCAGGTCAAAGTTCATCCACATTTAGACACAGATTTAGTAGTTTAGCTGTTTGTCTTGGTAGGTTTATGTTTTAGTAATAAATGGTCATTGAACATTTAGTTTCTAAGAAATAAGTCGTGTAAAGAGCTTGTTTACGTTAAACAAAGCTTTGCCTCAAACTCTCAATAATCCTTCCTGGTTTAACGTTTGGAGTTTGAAAACTGATCAGTCCGTCAAAAAGAACAAATAAAATAGTCAACATCTAAATAACTTTGTCTTCTTAAGTCAGAAAACATTAGCAGAAAATAACCATGTGTCAAAAGAATCTTTTAAGCCTAAAATACGTCTTTATCTAAAGATGGTAATTACGCAGGATAAACGACAATTTAAAAAAATAACCGCTCATCTGCAGCAGACACTATTTTGAGACACTTCTTTATCTGGACCTTGCTTAAAAGGTAAGTCTGCTTCTGCTGACTAACTAGTTAAATAGCACTGGCATGAAAAGGCATTTAATATTATGTAAAGCTAATTATGTTAGCAAGCTAACGACTAACTTCTGATGTCACAGAAAAAATAGGAACCTAAAGTACATTTAGAAATAACACCACTGTTTTTTTATAATCGCACAAAAATGCCTGCAACCTGTCATCATTCGTGATCAAAACCTGCCACTCACATTCCAAATTGTCACAACATTCACACTGTGTTGGGTTTTTAGTTTGTGTATTTTTTTTATAGTGTTTTGGAATTCATTTTTCACTCATTTTTACAATACAGGGCTAGCTCTTTCTTTAAATCAAAAAGTCCATCTTTAACTGTGATATACCATTCCATTAATTTTTCTTTTTCTGTTTCAGACATTTCATCTTACCCATAGTAATGGGGTTCACGGTAAACCCCCTGTCATTGCCCACTTTGTACCTTTTTAGCTCCACTTCTCCTGCGCAGGCCGAAATTACGTCTTTTAAGCACATTATTTGTAAGTGTACAGATAATATTTATTTATTTATACTGATATTTATGAATGTATCTTACAAAAGTTTGCCAATAGAAAGCCCAAAACGGCACATTTATTTATCGCCATTTTAAGCTAACAGTTAGCAGCCGGAACTAGCTTAATCAGGCTATTACTGCTTTAAACAGAAAATTTTACAATCATTTGCTTTGTTGAAATCTGTGAGGGGATTTTGTGTTTAACAGTTTAGTTTCGTCTGTTTTTAATCAAACTTTCAATCTGAATAATACAATGAAAAAGAAGTAAAGCTAAAGGTACGAAGTGGGCAATGACAAAGGTGTGGAAACATGCCTTCAAAACCAAAAGCTTGCAGGTTTTTCGCGAGCGCCATTGGGATAAATAGGAAAGACTCAATCCATCTTTGATTATAATCTCTCATGCATATGATTTGACTCCCCTGTATCGTTAAAGAAGGTAGAATCCCAAAGTTGCGAAGTATTCCAGTAATAAATATGAGTCAAAGCGACCAGCATTGTGAGCTATAAACATGTAGTTTTTATATTTTGGCTTTCTGTAATGCTCTATGAATAGTTTGACACATCCAAACTGTCAAAGCAATATACGCGGCCGTCCATTGTCATAGAACAAACGAAATTTGCTTCGTGTTTGTCATCAAAATAACGTGTCTCACAATCAAAGGAAATGTATTTATCATTAATCTCTTTTTTTTTTTTCATAGGTTCAGTATTTTTGTGATTCGCATGGTATTTTGTTATGAATAGGCTCAGTTTTTTTGTGTTCAGATTTACAAATATGATTACAATCTAAACATTTGATTGTTCTATCAGCGTGTATTTGACATGTTGTAAAACAGACACTGTGGCGTTGAGCTGCAGTCTCCCTCACCCTCCACTGATTGGGTCCAGGTGCAACCAGCTTCCAATCAACTGTTTGTGCCCAGACTAGTTTAGACGAGGGACACATTCACCTGCATAGGCACCAGGACAGACACCACGGCAGCTAGGAGCTAAAACTGCTCTATATCTGGAACAAAGTCACTTTTATACTGATCACGTAAAATAGACTGAAGCGACGGCCGGTAAGGATTCTATTGTGCTGCTGTTGTAAAACAAAAGTTCCTGTTGTATTTTCTGCTCTGCCAAGAATGCATTAGTGAAACCATCTACAACTTTAAGCAACAAAGAAGTGATAATAACTTTGAGTCAGTGCAAATGGTTGCCTCGTATATGTGATTAATTATTTAATCTATAATCTTGGTTTAATGCATAAGGTGTTTTAAAAGTTCATAAAAATGTTGATTAAAAACCGTGCAATTTGTAGTTAAATTATGATTAAAATCTATTAAAACATTTAAAAATACCATTCTAAAAGCAAGTTAAGATTATTTAAAACATACTTAAATTGCAAACAAAACACATTTA
>JBBPFD010000097.1:32500-68626 GCA_038363315.1 Mugilogobius chulae
AAGTATTATTATTATTCACTTTTCTTTACAGTTTGAGCTGAAAACATGCTTATAAGTCATGGAATAATATTAAACAATAGTTTAAAGACAGTTTTATAATTACAAACCCTGCCCATGTGTGGAATGCACAAAGCATCTTTCAGTTGTTTCCACAGAACTCAGGCGCAGAGCCAAAGAAAACCGGTTCCACAGGTTTAGATTTGATCTGACGTTGATCAGAGTTGGTTTAATCCAGGACAGATTCACATTTCATTGTTGTTTGTCGTCTGAATCGCAGAGTTGTCCTGGTTTGGAAGAAAAACATGTCCAGACAATAAAGGAGAGGGTGAGTGTTCCTAATAAAGTATTTCTCATAATTTCTTCATTCAAACACATGTTTTAGTTGAAGCTTGGTATCAGGGGTAAATCGTACGCGGAGCAGGTGAATCCTGTGTGTTTTACTTCATGAGCTTTAAAGCTCTGTCTCTCTCTGACATTTTTACAATGAGACATGTTTACAGACACAGTTTGGACAGTTGTTTTGTTTGGAAGTGTGACTGTTGTTAGTAATACTTTGACGACAGCGCTGAGTCTGATTCATCGTGGTTTGGAACAGAAATGAGCTTGCGGGTCACAACACGACAAAAAGAAAGACTTTGCAGCAGGTCATGACTCTGGACTCAAACACACTCCACTTCTCTCCTCCGTCTGAGAGAATCCTGCAAACAAACCAAGTGAAAGTGTCCAAAGTGTGGGACAGAGCGAGAGGCTGAATGAAGCAGCTGTCAATCATCTGCTCTGAGCTGCAGCAGTTCTGACGTGAACACAAGCTGTTTTTCTTCTGTTGTTCAGTTTGCTGCTGTAGACGGTGTTGGTGTAATCAAAGTGTTTGTTGAGTTTTGTCGTTGGACTGGTTGGACTGAGGTGTGTCTCTGTTTGATTTCCTGCTGCAGTGAATTCCACAGTCACGTCACGTTTTTTTGCCAGTGTGTTCAAGGTGAATCAGGTGATGAGGTGATGTTTTCTCTTTCATGGACTCTGACTGGAGTTTGGATGTTTGGTTATATTTAGTTTAAAGTCAAATCCTCAGCTTCAGACGCTTAAACGTAGAACAGCAGCAGAACATTTTAACTTCCTGGAAAATATTTCTTTTAGAAACATCTTGGAGTTTCTTTAGACTTGTTCTTTTCATTTTCTTCTGCTCTAAATAATAATGTTAAATAATATTAGATTTTAAATATTCTAACCCTATGTTTTGTTCTTTTACTTTATTTGTAGTTTCAGTCACATTTCATCAAACAAATCAAAAAAATAAATACGTCACACTTTGAGTCAAACATGTGTCCATTACATACACTTCAAATCAAATCAAATCAAATCAAACTTTATTTATAAAGCGCTTTTCATACAAACATTGTAACACAAAGTGCAAAGAAATAAATAAATGTAAAACAATAAATACTAATCAAAAGCTAAGCTAAAAAGATGGGTCTTGAGCCTGCTCTTAAAAACCTGAATGTTCTCTGCGGCCCTGAGGTCCTCCGGCAGACTGTTCCATAGACGGGGCCGTAAAACTGAAAAGACGCCTCGCCGTGAGTGTGTGTCCTGACTTTGGGAATGACTAGGAGCCTGAGTGTGTGTCCTGACTTTGGGAATGACTAGGAGCCTGAGTGTGTGTCCTGACTTTAACAATGACCTGAGTGTGTGTCCTGACTTTGGGAATGACTAGGAGCCTGAGTGTGTGTCCTGACTTTGGGAATGACTAGGAGCCTGAGTGTGTGTCCTGACTTTGGGAATGACTAGGAGCCTGAGTGTGTGTCCTGACTTTGGGAATGACCTGAGTGTGTGTCCTGACTTTGGGAATGACTAGGAGCCTGCTGCCAGAGGAGCGCAGGGTCCGCGAGGGTTCATAAGGTAAAAGCAGTTCTGAAAGATAAGAAGGCCCGAGACCATTAAGACACTTAAAAACCAGTAAAAGAACTTTAAAATCGATCCTAAAACACACAGGGAGCCAATGCAGTGATCTTAAAACCGGTGTAATGTGGTCCCGCCCCCTGGTCTTAGTCAGGACACGTGCTGCTGAATTTTGTAATAATTGTAAACCTGAAATAGACTTTTTGGGAAGACCAGAGACCAGGGCATTACAGTAGTCTATACGACTGGAGATAAAAGCGTGCATCAGCGTCTCTGTGTTGGCCCGAGAGAGAATGGGACGGACTCTGGCGATGTTTTTGAGATGATAAAAACCTATTTTTGTGATGTTTTTTATATGTGGGATAAAAGTCAGCTCAGAGTCAAAAATAACGCCCAGGTTTCTTACTTGTGATGATGGATTAAAAGATTGTGTTTGTAATTTGGATTTGGAATTTTTCCGATTCCGGTTGAGTGAACGCTGGCCCGTTTGTCTGCCGCTGCTCACCGGCAAATAAAACATTGTTTTTAACGCTACTGGATTAAGTGATTGCCTGGATCCTGAAGGTGTGGATTAAGACAACTCTCATCATTTCTCTGCCACTGTCAGTCGCATTTGCTGGACTATTTGCAACACCTCGGCTAAAACAGCAATCTACTTCCGTCTTTTCATTGCCTCTCTTGCCTGAGAGCTATGTTGATCTACAAAATAATGCACTGGTTTGCACTCACCTTTCTTCTTGTATCCCTCCTTCATCTGCAAACAAAAGCACTAATCCAGTATTCTGCCGTTGAACTGTTAAAACTTCGGCACGCCATATTCACTTCACAGCCTCCATCCGGGCTCCTCGTCCCTCCTGACATTGCCTATCAGCCCCGTCGGAGGTATATCCATCGTGGATCCCGCCGTAGTTTTCATTACAATGACTCACATGCTATAAAATCTCTCTGGACCACAACTCGACGTCACCGCCCCCGAAACCCGGCCCGGGATGTCGACCACAGCGTGCTCTCAACTCTCCCTCGCTCTGCTCCGGCTCCTGTCTGCTCCACCAACTCCACCACAGTCAGCCTCGGTCTACTCAACATCCCCTCACTCAGCACCAAGGGGCATTTGGTCCAGGACCTTCTTGTAGACCATAAGCTAGACTTTCTGTGCATCACGGAGACTTGGCAGCAGCCCGGTGATTTCGCCGCTCTCGATGACGCTACCCCTGCAGGCTTTGTTTACACCTGTCAGCCCCGTTCATGTGGACGGGGCGGCGGTCTCGCGATGATTCACCGCGAGACTTGGAAAGTCCTGCCCGTGTCGGCTCCTCTGTTCTCTTCCTTCGAATAAACCGCTTCTCTTCTCTCTGGACCCGCCCCCACCATTGTTGCCACTGTTTATCGTCCGCCTAAATATAACAAAGACTTCATGAATGACTTTTCTCATCTTCTTACTCATTTTTCTTCATTATCCCACAATACTATTATTCTTGGTGACTTTAACTTCCACTTGGACAATTACAACAACCCTCTCACTAACGACTTTGTCTCCTGTTTGGATAGTTTTGATTTACTGCAATACATTAATTTTCCCACTCACTGCAAAGGTCACACCTTGGACTTAGTATGCTGTTCTGGTATAATTCCCTCTGACTGTAAACCACACACACTCTCATTCACGGACCATATGCTCATCACCTTCAATATCAACATCTCACTGTCCAAACTACACCACCCTCGCTCCATATCTTTTCGCAAAATAAAGGACATTAACACTGACACTTTTTCATCTGATATTAACGATTTCCCTAGTACAGATTCCAACACCCCACCTGATGACCTCGTCTTACTGTACAACAACAATCTACAAACACTCCTGGATACTCACGCACCCCTCAAAACCAGATCAGTTTCTTTTTCCCGCTCCGCACCCTGGTTCACTCCTGCACTACGACAGCTCAAAGCCAAAGGACATCAATTGGAACGACTTCAAAACAAAACTGGACTCACAATACACAAGGACATGTACAATTCTGTACATTCTCCACTACAAAAACTCAATTTCCACTGCTAAATCCACCTACTACTCTGACCTGATAAACTCCAACAAACACAACTCCAAGACCCTCTTCTCACTTCTCTCCAACATAACAAAACCCCCTGACTCTCTTCCTAACCACTTGTATTCCTCTGACTTCTGTAACTCTTTAATGTCTTTCTTTGTTTCCAAGATCACCACCATTCATCAACACCTGACAAGTGGAGCTGCAGTTTCTGGAGTGGACACCTTCAGTCCCCACTCACTTCTGACATAATTCTCAAACTTTTCCCTTCCTACCATCCAAGCTGTCTCCGAACTTGTTCGCCTCCCAACTTGACCCTGTTCCCACAAGTCTTGTTAAATTCTGTCTCTCTTCTCTAGTCCCCTTCATCACTAACATTATTCACTCATCCCTTACCTCTGGAATTGTCCCATCATCACTCAAAATCGCTTCTGTTACCCCCATTCTGAAAAAACCTGGTCTAGATCCTAGTAATTTCAATAACCTCCGTCCTATTTCCAATTTGCCTTTCATCTCTAAAATTCTTGAAAAAACCGTTGCATCTCAACTCCACACTCATCTCACTACTAACAACATCTATGAGCAGTTTCAGTCTGGTCTTCGTCCACTTCACAGCACAGAAACAGCACTTATCAAAATCACCAATGACCTACTTTTAGCTTCTGACTCCGGTTTACTCTCCATCCTCATTCTCTTACTTAACAGCGGCCTTTGATACAGTCTCTCACAATATTCTCATTCACAGACTTCAATCAATCGGTATCTCTCACACTCCTCTCTCCTGGTTCACTTCATATCTCTCCAATCGCAGTCAATTCATTCAACTCAAAACACACAAATCCAAAATTTTCCCGGTGTCTGCTGGGGTTCCCCAAGGCTCTGTCTTAGGTCCCCTTCTTTTCATCATCTACATTCTCCCTCTAGGTTCTCTCTTTCGCAAACATAACATTCACTTTCATTGTTACGCAGATGACACCCAGCTCTACATTTCCACTAAACCCTCCTCATCTCTTCCTCCAACCTCTCTTACCCTCTGTCTACAGGAAATTCATTCCTGGTTCTCCTCCAATTTTCTACAACTGAACAGCTCCAAAACTGAAGTCCTCCTAGTAGGCACTCCTTCCACTATCTCCAAATCTAACAGCTTTTCTATCTCCATTAATGATTCTATTGTCCGTCCTTCCCCTCAGGTAAAGAGTCTGGGTGTCATCCTCGACAGCACACTTTCTTTCCAGTCCCACATCAATAACATCACCCGCTCTGCTTACTTTCACCTCCGCAATATTGCTCCGTCCTTCTCTCACTCCTCACACCACTGCCATCCTCCACCCTTCTCTCACTCCTCACACCACTGCCATCCTTGTTCACAGCCTCATTACTTCCCGGATTGACTACTGCAACTCCCTTCTCTTTGGTCTCCCCAACAAATCCCTCCAGAAACTGCAGCTCCTTCAAAACTCTGCATCATCACCAGGACGCCATCATTCCACCACATCACACCCATCCTCCAACAACTACACTGGCTCCCCATAAAACACAGAATCAATTTCAAACTTCTCCTCACCACCTTCAAAGCTATCCATAACCTGGCTCCATCTTACATCTCTGACCTCCTCCACATCTCCACTCCCTCTCGCTCTCTCCGTTCCTCCTCTTCCCTCCAGCTCTCTGTTCCATCAGCTCCTCCACATCTCCACTCCCTCTCGCTCTCTCCGTTCCTCCTCTTCCCTCCAGCTCTCTGTTCCATCAGCTCGTCTCGTCACCATGGGGGCAGAGCGAAGGACCAGCTCTGGAACTCTCTCCCTCCTGACCTCCGTAACATTGACTCTCTCCCACTTTTCAAATCCAGACTCAAAACTTACCTGTTCAGACTATCCTACACCACATAATCGGCCACACTCACTTTCATCCAGTTTTGTTCTTTGTTTTATTCTGTTATTTTAACGTTTTTAAGTTCTTGTCATGTACAGTGTCCTTGGGTGTCCTGAAAGGCGCTTTCAAATAAAATGTATTATTATTATTATTATTGACTAAAACCTCAGTTTTGTCCTGGTTAAGCTGGAGAAAGTTTAAAATGCAGTTAAAAAGAGCATCCATTGACCTGGTGTCATCAGGAGACATGGAGATGTAAAGCTGTGTATCGTCTGCATAACTGTGAAAGTTGATTCCATGTCTCCTGATGACACCACCAAGAGGGAGCATGTACAGGTTAAAAAGTACAGGACCTAAAATGGAACCCTGGGGCACACCACATGTGATTTCATGAACCTGAGAGGAGCATGTATCTAAACTTACCATAAAAGATCTGTCTGTGAGGTAGGACGTAAACCATTTGTGAACAGTACCAGAGAGGCCGATCAGGTGTTTGAGTCTGTGTAAAAGAATAGTGTGGTCTACTGTATCGAAGGCAGCGCTTAGATCCAGTAGAACCAACACTGTCACCTGTTTAGAATCATAATTTAGTCTAAAATCATTTAAGATCTTTGTCAAGGCTGTCTCGGTGCTGTGGTTTACCCTAAAACCAGACTGACATTCTTCAAGAATGTTCTGTGTGTTTAAAAAATAATTAAGCTGAGTAAAAACAAGTTTTTCTAAAATTTTGCTTAAAAATGGTGAGTTAGATACCGGTCTGTAATTGTTAAAATCATTAAAATCAAGATTGCTCTTCTTCAGCAGGGGCCTGACCACTGCAGCTTTAAAAGCAGTGGGAAAGACCCCTGTCTGAAGAGAGCAGTTCATCATGGTTAAAAGATTCATAAAATGACTTAAAAAACTGAGTTGGGACGGGGTCTAAAAAACAAGTGGTGGGCCTCACTGACGAGAAAACTTTATCAAGCATCTCAGCATTAACCAGGACAAAACTGTCCAGTGTTTCCTCTGGTAAAGATAAACAATCAGATGTGTTAAAAACAGTGGTTCGAGTAGATAAAATGTCACATCTGATTTTGTTTATCTTTGCCCTGAAGTGGTCTGCAAACTGCTCACAAAGAGCATCGGTGGGAAGGTGCTTAGGAGTTTTAAAAACAGGGTTAATAAGATGGTCAATAGTGGAGAAAAGAATTTTGGGATTATCTTCCCAACTTTGACTTTGGTGATTTTGTAGTTTTTGTGCAGAAGCAGTTTGTAGTTTTTTTCTTCCTCTGGGCTTTTTTGGTTAGATTCCTCTCGGGCATTTGTGCCGAAGGTTGTGTTTTCTTTGAAAACGTTCCTCTTCCGCCCCTTGGGGAACAAAACCAGCCATTGGGAAACAGCCCGCAGAGAAAATCGTTCTGAGGGGCTGTGTGGGCCGAGCTGCCTCTGTTTGGACACTTGATGGCAACACCGACTGACTTTTTTCCACAGGCTGTTTTGTTTATCATGGGCTGTTATCCGATTGACTCCAAATTTAGGGGACAAGTTCCTGACCCAATTTTAAGATGGACTGCTCAAATTTTTTCGTAGACTTGCTTGGTGCTTCCACACGGGCTGTGTGTACAATGGACGGATACAGCCCTCGGTGAAGTGCTAGGCCTCGGGTTTTTTAGTAAAAAATCAAGCATTTTTTTCTATAAATTCATGATGTATGTTTCTATCACCACACACTGTCAGAGTGTGCACAGTGAGTTTTGAAGCCACAACTCAAATCATATATAAATAAAAAGCAAAAATGACACTCATATCTAGATTTTTCCAAGCGCTGTTTGACACAGAAATCTTTCTCTTCCTAAGAGTGATTCAAATTGATTACAGACTTAGAATATGTAATGTTTCCCCACGTTATTTTAAAATATTTTAGTTGTTTCTTAATACGACCTATAGCAGGGGTGCTCATTACGTCGATCGCGAGCTACCGGTAGCTCTCGGAGGCAGGAGGAGTCGATCGCGAAGCCCTGCCTGGTTATGTGAAGTTTAGTGTCTTTTGTACAAATGAACAGAATAATGCGCTGATGTGATCCACTGTGAGCTACAAAAGCGCGAGTCTTTTTTATGACCGCTTCAGCAGGACAGCTTGGTTTTGAGGTGCTATTATGCATTTTCGCCTGTTCTGCTTTTGGCACTGTGCCCGTTCTGCTGCGCGCTCCACATCCAACCGCGGGGGACACGGACGCACGGGCTCCGGAGCCGAGACTCACGAGTATACACGCGCTCCACATCCAACCGCGGGCACACGGAACGCACGGGCTCCGGAGCCGAGACTCACGAGTATACACGCGCTCCACATCCAACCGCGGGCACACGGAACGCACGGGCTCCGGAGCCGAGACTCACGAGTATACACGCGCTCCACATCCAACCACGGCACACGGAACGCACGGGGTCCGGAGCCACGAAACACGCACTCTCTGTAATGTTCCAAACTCTAACAAAGCCACAACACACTCCACATGTCTATACAGCCGTGAAATACAAGCGCCCCAAACCAGACAGACGCAGTATACACGCGCTCCACATCCAACCGCGGGGACACGGAATGTAAGGGGGCCGGAGCCGAGACTCACTAACACGCACACTCTGTAATGTTCCGAGCAAAGCCACAACACACTCCACATGTCTATACAAGCGCTCCTCATCCAACCACGGGACAGGGACACGGAATGTACGGGGTCCGGAGCCGAGACTCACGTAACACGCACAGTCTGTAATGTTCCGAACTCTAGCGAAGTCACAACACGCTCCACGTGTCTATAGCCGTGAAATACAAGCGCCCAAACCAGACAGCCATAGTAGCCTACACAAGCGCTCCTCAACCAACAGCGGAGAAACGAAGCTCACGCGCTTTAAAGCGGACACACACAGAGCTCACACTTTCTGCAGCCAACAGCGGAGACACCCAGAACACTTACTTGAAACAGGGACAAAGAAAAGCCGCGGGAGGAAACAGGTAGAGCCAGAACAAATCCTCACTTGTTTGTTTTTAATGCGAGCCAAAGCTGAGTTTCCCAAAGTCTCAAGCCCCGCCCCTGAGCGTTACCATGGTGATCAAAACCAGAGTTATTAGACACAATCGAGGTTAGAATGAAGTTAAACACTAGAAAACAACTAGATTAATAATTAGCTTCATTGTTTTCTTCCAGATTATTTTACAGGTTTAAAAATCCTACATGTTAATTCTTCTAATGAATGTACTCAAGTAAAATTAAGTTATTGTATTATACAACTGATGTTTAATTAAAAAAAACAAAACTCTTATAATAAAATCTTATAATTTTAATTAATGATAAAAAATACATAGAAAAATCGATAGGTAGATCTTTGGGCCTTGCCTCAACTAAAAGTAGATCGCGAGCTGGAAAAGTGTGAGCACCCCTGACCTATAGAATACTAAGTAGGTAACCATAAGTTTGTTGGAGTCCTAATATTAGAATTTTGTTCTAGACCATTTCTACTGACACTGTGCAAAAATGTAAGTCAGTCTGACCTAATTTGACCCTTTGGAGACGTTCCACCATGGCGGCTCTCTGAAGTAGCCTTCGTGGAACCATTCCAAATAGGCTACCTCTAACCCTGACCCTACGTGAGCCAATCCATCAAGGGTACTTTGAATAGTTTCCCTCATGGAACTGTTCCACTGAAACTCCTCTGACAGTTTGAGTAATGTTTTATAGCAATTATTTCTCCACTTTCAGAGGGCTTAAACAAAGTAGATGAGATGCAAGAAGGAGTGGCTCCGTTCCATGAAGGAAACTCTGTAAAGTGTTTGAACGGCTCCAAGAGGGTAGAGGGTATAAGGTAGCCCTCGTAGAATGGGACTACTCTTTAAAGGGATAGTTCTGGATTTTTGAAGTGAATCCGTGTGACATCCCCATCACCAGTGTCGTGCATCCACACGGACTTACCCTCGACAGCGTCCGGTGAGCCGAGTTCTTGTCCACTTTTGGTCCAGACCAAAGTAGTCCGGCAAGTTTGCTGGGGTCATAAAATAAAGACTCTTTCTTCTCAAAACAATGTGTGTTCAAAAAAGTGATATATGTGCAGACAAAACTGTAATTGCTTGGCACTATTTTCTCTCCCTTCATATCACTGACCCTAACAGAAGGGGGAGTGGCCTCGAAAGCTTCAACAGCCTCAAACTTGAGCCATTTGAGTCCAGTAATGACTCAGTCGCTGCTAGGTCTGTCGCCTCGACCGGTGCAATAAGGGGGTGTAGCCACAGATGTGCATCCGATTAGCCCTCCAAAATCCTGAGCGTAGCCCTGCGAGAGTGACTGCCGGAGAAAAGGGCTGCTAGTACTTACTTAACCCTGTGGTAACCTCGGGACCATTTAGGTTCCTTTTTTTTTCAAACTTTTTGATCTCAGACAGTTTTTATGTCAGACCGGTGAAATTATCTACAGATTCATGAATCGAGTCAAATTTTAAAATGCCACCAAAATTTTTGTTCTGACACTTTCAGTTCAAGAGCTAGAACAAAAGGGTACGTTCGTCACTTCGGGGTAAAGGGTTAGGGTTTAAAAAAAAAAAGTCAAACAGTGAAGTGGAAAACTTGAGCTATTTTTATAGTTCACTTGGAGTGTACTTTTGTGACAAAAAGGCCTTGTAAAATTGAAAATATACATCACACATATAAAAGTTACACATGTATGAGCAGAGGAGAAGTAGATGAAGAGATCTGAGTTTTGAAAGTACGAAAAAATATTAATCTATGTGGATTTTATGGCCGTTTAAAAATGGGGACCATTAATGGTCTCCAAGGTGACGAACGTAACTTTTTTTGCAGGTTACCAGAGGGTTAATCTGGTCCCTCTTGTTCTGTTGGGGCCATTTTGTCCCATGGACTTCCATTATAAACACTTTTTTAAATTGCACTGAAAATCCTCTATAAAAGTGTGACAATTGTGTTTGTTCCTTTTCAGAGGAGCTGAAATGTGTCATGAAGCAACAGCGCACTGACAATCTGTGTTAGAAACACTACACCTTCACATTTACCTCGCAAAACTACCACAATGAATGAATCCATCTTTGAGCTGCAGCACAAGCACTTGAACACTTACCTTGCTGAGAATAACAGATCCGTGTCACACTTTGGCACCTGCTCCTCCCAGAAGAAATAAATCCACTAAACAAACACTGTTGGCAGAGTCGTGTCCACTCACAATGTCTGATCCAAAACAGTCCGTGTTTTTGCTCAAAGCGCTCCAGCCGCTGTAAACCTGCGCGGTCACGCACGTCTTGACCATCAGTGAAGCAATGTGTACGAAGGTTTAGACTTTTGTTTGTTCAAACAAGAGAGAAACTGTGAATGCTTGCAGTGTGCAGTGTGTGGTGAACGGTCAGACTGTAGTCAGTGGTCACCAACCCGTCGATCGCGATCTACTGGTAGATTTCCAAGACAGTGGAAGTAGATCCAAAGCCCCCTGTCGGTTTATATGAACTTAAACCACAAGCTACACGCGCTATGTACACACTTGAAATACACACGTGCAAATTAAAAGCGCAAGATGCGGCAGCTGGATTTCTCCAGTGTCGGCGCGCGGCACAGTGGCCGCACAACACAGCCAACAGCGGCTCCAACACGCGCTCAAAGAAAGAGAGGAGCAGGAGGAGAGAAAGAGAGAGAGGAGCAGGAGGAGAGAAAGAAAGAGAAGAGCAGGTGGAGGAGACAGGTAGGCTAGTGCCACAGAATCCTACCTGCTCACGCTGTTGTCCAATACAGAAGTTTGTTTGTTGTTGTGAGTCAAAGGAAAGTTGACTTTCTCAAGCCCCTCCCCTCAATGTTACCATGGTAACCACCAATCACACAGTAGTTTGAAGTGAGGTGATGACAGCTTCAACTCTTTCATAACTTTCTTCTAGCCACAATAATTTATTTTTAAAGTATGTCTACTGTGTTACATGTAGCAGGTTTACATTTTAATGAAATATTATTACTATAATAGCCTCCTAAAGAAAGTCTATAGGGATGTTCGCCGTGACGTCAAAATGGCGATCACGTGACGCGTTGGTTGGCAGAAGTAGTTAAAACGTATTGGCGGCAAGCTGAACAAACATGAAAAAAGACTGTTTGTCTCTTGCTGTGTGACTCAGTGTGCTAACAGGTTTGATAAGAGCAATCCATAGAGCTCCTACCGTGTTCAGAAAAGCCTACACCAAAAAGAAAGCTTTTAATTTCTTTAATGGGAAAAGACACAAGAGCAAGCCGGAAGCTAGCTGGTTTTGCCAACCAATTTGACGTCACATGTTGGCTCGGCGAACATCCCTATACGCCACCAGTGTTTCAATAAAGTATTGCTGGGTTTCACATTCTAGAATTCTTGTCATTTAAAAGCCAGGTTGGGGGCAAGAGCCAGTTTTTCCTATTAATAACATTGGACTTTGTCATGAAATATTTCAAAAATGATTTAATAAATTTAAAAAGTGATGATTTTTGGCGTGACTAGACCCAATAAAGTTTTGAATTGCAAATATAAACTGTGTTTAAACAATATTCATTTTACCTGCCCCCAGTCTGATTGAAATAACATTGGACCGTAGAATGTTGTGATGTCGTCTGAAACCCAGCAATAGACTAGTCTGAAAATCAAAACTTTCAACATTGCTAATTAAATAAAATAATGTAAATCTACAGGTAGATCTTCGAGCTGTGCTCAGACTAAAAGCAGCTCGTGAGCTGAAAAAGGTTGGTGACCACTGCTTGTGGAGAGTGTTGGCTACTGAAACTGCAATTGCAAAAAGGAAAGATGACGATTTTACCTTTCGTGGGTTATTTTTAGAATGTAACCCCCGAGATAAATGAGGACAGTTCAGTTTTACTTGAATAGTAAACCAGTACTTTTGACTCTTCTAGACCTATTGTAACAAGTGTCCTATTGTAATAAATCTATTGTAACAAGTGTCCTATTGTAATAAAATACTTTATTCTAAAGAAGTGTTTGTGTTTTAGATGAAGCTGTGGAAACTTGTTCTGCTGTGGACCTGGAGCCTCACAACAGGACAAGAAGGTCAGACTGCCCCCTACAGACTGTGTACTGTTACTACAGACTGTGTACTGTTACTACAGACCGTGTACTGTTACTGCAGACTGTGTACTGTTACTGCAGACCGTGTACTGTTACTGCAGACCGTGTACTGTTACTACAGACGTGTACTGTTACTACAGACCGTGTACTGTTACTGCAGACCGTGTACTGTTACTGCAGACCGTGTACTGTTACTGCAGACTGTGTACTGTTACTACAGACCGTGTACTGTTACTGCAGATCGTGTACTGTTACTGCAGACCGTGTAAAGTTACTGCAGACCGTGTACTGTTACTGCAGACCGTGTACTGTTACTACAGACCGTGTACTGTTACTACAGACCGTGTACTGTTACTACAGACCGTGTACTGTTACTACAGACTGTGTGTACTGTTACTACAGACTGTGTACTGTTACCACAGACTGTGTATGTTACTACAGACTGTGTACTGTTACTACAGACTGTGTACTGTTATACAGACTGTGTACTGTTACTGCAGACCGTGTACTGTTACTACAGACTGTGTACTGTTACTGCAGACCGTGTACTGTTACTACAGACTGTGTGTACTGTTACTACAGACTGTGTACTGTTACTACAGACTGTGAACTGTTATTTATTTATTTGTTTATTTGTTTGGATCCCCATTAGCTGTCACCAAGTTGACAGCTACTCTTCCTGGGGTCCTATTCAAAAATACAATTACCAGCAATTTACATTAAACATTTATATACTAATTTACACAAACATCTGCTACAAACAACCAACACTCAAGTCTCTGTCTGCATGTGTTTTTTCAAGAGTTTTTTAAAATATATCTTTAGTAGAAGCTTCAGTAACAGTCAGTGGTGTTTTGTTCCATAGAGTCACAGCTCTGAACATGACAGACCTACACAAGGCTTGTGTTCTAGGAATGGGTCGTGAGAAATGACCATGAGCAGCTTGTCTGGTTAAATAATTGTGCTGATCTTTCACAGAAAACAGAAGGTCTTACAAATAAGGTTTTTTACTTTTACAGACATTTCTAAAAAATCCCAATAACTGACACTTGAGTCTGTCTTCTACTCTGAACCATGACAGACGAGTAAGAAGAGCAGCTGAGCTCTGTCTCCAAGTGTACGGACAGCCTAGTGCCAGCCTGGCAGCTCTGTTCGGTGCAGTCTGGAGTTTAGTCAGGTCTGTTCTGTGCAGTCTGGAGTTTAGTCAGGTCTGTTCTGTGCAGTCTGGAGTTCAGTCAGTCTGGAGTTTAGTCAGGTCTGTTCTGTGCAGTCTGGAGTTTAGTCAGCTCTGTTCTGTGTAGTCTGGAGTTTAGTCAGTCTGGAGTTTAGTCAGTCTGGAGTTTAGTCAATCTGGAGTTTAGTCAGTCTGGAGTTTAGTCAGTCTGGAGTTCAGTCAGTCTGGAGTTTAGTCAGTCTGGAGTTTAGTCAGCTCTGTTCTGTGCAGTCTGGAGTTTAGTCAGGTCTGGAGTTTAGTCAGGTCTGTTCTGTGCAGTCTGGAGTTTAGTCAGGTCTGGAGTTTAGTCAGGTCTGTTCTGTGCAGTCTGGAGTTTAGTCAGGTCTGGAGTTTAGTCAGGTCTGTTCTGTGCAGTCTGGAGTTTAGTCAGGTCTGGAGTTTAGTCAGGTCTGTTCTGTGCAGTCTGGAGTTTAGTCAGGTCTGGAGTTTAGTCAGGTCTGTTCTGTGCAGTCTGGAGTTTAGTCAGCTCTGTTCTGTGTAGTCTGGAGTTTAGTCAGTCTGGAGTTTAGTCAGTCTGGAGTTTAGTCAGTCTGGAGTTTAGTCAGCTCTGTTCTGTGCAGTCTGGAGTTTAGTCAGTCTGGAGTTTAGTCAGTCTGGAGTTCAGTCAGCTCTGTTCTGTGCAGTCTGGAGTTTAGTCAGGTCTGGAGTTTAGTCAGGTCTGTTCTGTGTAGTCTGGAGTAGGGCTGGGCAATATTGTGATAAAAATCGAATCGTGAGCTCATCTCAGTAACGATATGCTTTTTTGGTGAAATCGTCACATCGTGATTTCTGTTTCTTTCTATTTGATGCATCTGTCTGTTAAAAAATAGACTATTCTTGCCAACCTTTAATAGTCTCAAATCCAAGCAATTTGGAAATTAGCATCTTTGGGTTTCTTTTGTTAAAGTATCTTTTAGACTGGCTTTTAAGTCATAGGAAGCTTAGCAACTTTTCAGGTTTGATTTATGGAAATATATCAATGTATATAACTGAAACATGGATGTTTTCATGTCTAAAAGTTGTTATTAATGTAAGAAAACATGATATTGCAAAATCCCTCACACTTGTTTTGCATCAACACACAATGTTCTAATTAATCAATTCTTTTATTAACTTTTTATTGAAGAACTGAGGTGTCTCGTTTCTCTCTGAAAATCTGGCAACACTGGTCAGCTTTTGACACCTGTTAGCTGTTGATAGTGAATTGTGTTTACTTCAAAGAGGAAAATAAACGGTCTACAAGAATCGTGATAAAATGAAATTGTGATCTGGCTCCAAGAAAATTGTGATATACATTTTTTGCCGTATCGCCCAGCCCTAGTCTGGAGTGTAGTCAGGTCTGTTCTGTGCAGTCTGGAGTTCAGTCAGGTCTGTTCTGTGCAGTCTGGAGTTCAGTCAGTCTGGAGTTAGCAGCACCTGACCACACCACTGAGCAGTAATCCAGGTGAGACAGCACCAGTGACTGAACCACCAGGACTCGAGAGGCTGGTGTCATACAAGAGCTGACACTCCTAATACATGACATGTTTTTACCCATTTTTTTTCACCACAGTATCAATGTGTTTGCTCCAGGTTAAGTGTTCAAAAAAGTTACACCAACAAATTTTACCTCCTTAAGCTGCTCATTGTCTATGTCTTTAAGTACAATGTTTAGTTGATCTTCACTGTTCTGGAGTCTAGTTTTAAACAATATACTCTTAGTTTTTGACACATTCAGTATTAGTCTGTTTTCATTAATCCAGCTCAGTAACAACTGTAAATCACAATACAACGTATTTCTTAATTCAGTAGCATTAGACGCTGCACAGTAAACAGTTGAGTTATCTGTGTAGAGAGTTGTGTTTGAGGACGTACGGTATGTCATTGATGAAAATTGAAAAAAAGAAGTAGTCCCAGACAACTGCCTTGGGGCACACCACATTGTAAATGTTTAGGAGAGAAAAAACTCCCAATGAAAAATATAGATTGAAATCTATAATTTAAAAAAAAAAAAATTCATCATTTTAAGTGGTGTGATATCAAATCTATATGCAGACAATTTTTCAAGTAACAACTGATGAGCCACTAAATCAAAAGCAGCACTGAAATCCAGAAACACGGCACCCACCATCATTCTCTTATCGAGACAAGATAACCATTTATCAGTCATTTCAGTAAGTGCTGTACATGTTGAGTGATTCTCCCTGTACGCATGCTGTGATAGAAAATTTAATTCATTTAAAAATACTTTAAAATCTGTCTAAAAACTACCTTTTCTAGCAACTTGCTAAGCATTGGAAGAATGCTGATTGGCCTACTGTTAACTGCAGAGAGACTGACCTTTGTGTTTTTGTTAGAGGAAGTATTTTGGCAGATTTCCACATCTGAGGAAACACTCCTTCTGTCAAACTTAAGTTAAACATCAGGCAAACTGGCACCGCTATTACAGTGCCTTGCAAAAGTATTCAACCCCCTTGAAATTTTCTACATTTTCTCTTCTTATGACCACAAAAATCAAACATATTTCACTGAAACTTTGTGTGAAAGACCAACACTAAAGGCCAGCGCACACCGGGACGCTCTGCCGCGCGGCAAATTGGGCGCCTCCATTAATTTCTATGAATGTACACACACCGGGCTCGCGGCGGCGCACGGCGGTGCTTTACAACGCGCCGTGATTCGGTTTTGTTTGTTTCCGTCGCGGCGGCGCCCCTGGAAATGACCGTGCCAGCACCCGTAGTCTCTTCTTCTATGATTTAAATAATGTATAGCAGTTAACTTGTCGGTGCTATTTTGTTTACAATGATGAACGCGGAATGCCTTTCATTATATAGGACATGTTTTCATATTACTCACCCACTACGACAGCGGATCGTTGAAAAATAACGCAGAGCGTCGCGGCATTTGGTGAGTGTTGACGCTTGGGTCTGGCGCGTGGCAAGTGACGTGCCGCGGCGCGCCGCGCTTTGGTGTGGGCGGGCTTTAAGTTGCACACAATGGTGAAGTGGAAGGACAGTCATACATGATCTATTTTTTTTTTTTTGCAAATTAAAAGCTGAAAACTATGGCGTGCAATATTATCCAACCCCTCTGAGTCAATATTTTGTGGAACCGCCTTTTGCTGCAATTCCAGCTCCAAGTCTCTTTGGGTATGTTTCTACCATCTTTTCCACATCTTGAGACTGACATTTTTGCCCATTCTTCTTTGCATAATAGCTCCAGCTCAGTCAGATTAGATGGAGTGTGTTTGTGAACAGCAGTTTTCAGATCTTGCCACAGATTCTCGATTGGATTTAGGTCTGGGCTTTGTCTGGGCCATTCTAAGACATGAATATGTTTTGTTTTAAACCATTCCAATGTAGCCTTGGCTTTATGTTTGGGGTCGTTGTCCTGTTGAAAGATAAACCTCCGCCCCAGTCTCAAGTGTTTTCAGACTCCAATAGGTTTTCTTCCAATATTGCCCTGTATTTGGCTCCATCCATCTTTCCATCAACTCTGACCATATTCCCTGTCCCTGCTAAAGAAAAGCATGTGCAGAAAATAATGCTGGCACTTGTATTTTTGATTGTGTGGATGGTGCATTCAGAGTCATGAGCAGTGTTAGGTTTCTGCCACACATAGCGTTTTGCATTTTGGCCAAAAAGTTCAATTTTGGTCTCATCTGACCAGAGCACCTTCCTCCACATGGTTACTGTGTCCCCCACATGGTTACTGTGTCCCCCACATGGCTTTTGGCAAAGTGAAAACGGGATTTCTTATGGCTTTCTTTCAGCAATGGCTTTCTTCCATAAAGGCCAGATTTGTGTAGTGCAGAACTAAAAGTTGTACCTTTGACAGATTCTCTAACCTGAGCTGTAGATCTTTGCAGTTCCTCCAGAGTCACCGGGGACCTCTTGGCTACATCTCTGACCAGTTCTCTCCTTGTTCAGACTGTAAGTTTAAGTGTACGGCCTGGTCTTGGTAGGTTTGTTCAGACTGTAAGTTTAAGTGTACGGCCTGGTCTTGGTAGGTTTGTTCAGACTGTAAGTTTAAGTGTACGGCCTGGTCTTGGTAGGTTAGTTCAGACTGTAAGTTTAAGTGTACGGCCTGGTCTTGGTAGGTTTGTTCAGACTGTAAGTTTAAGGGTACGGCCTGGTCTTGGTAGATTTGCAGTTGTGCCATACTCCTTCCATTTATGGATGATGGTGTAAACAGTGCTCTGTGAGATGTTTAGAGCCTTGGAAATCTTTTTATAACCTAATCCTGCTTTTTACTTCTTCACAGCTTTATCCCTGACCTGTGTGGTGTGTTCTTTGGACTTCATGGTGCTGACCGCTCCCCAATACTCTCAAACAAACCCCTGAGGTTTTTACAGAACAGCTACATTTATACTGAGAGTAGATTACACATGGGTGGACTCTAAAGTAATGTGTTGCACTCAGAAAAAAGGGGGTTGGATAATTTTGCAGGCCTTCTTTTCAGGTTTTAATTTGTAAAAAAAAAAATAGATCATGTATGACTGTCCTTCCACTTCACAATTGTGTGCAACTTAGTGTTGGTCTTTCACACAAACTTTCAGTGAAATATGTTTGATTTTTGTGGTCATAATAAGAGAAAATGTAGAAAAGTTCAAGGGGGTTGAATACTTTTGCAAGGCACTGTATATTTGCAGCCATTTTCAGTAATCGACCATCCACCTCATCCATTCCTGAAGGTTTATTATCATTTAGTGTGAGGAGCAAATAATTAAATCATTGATTGTTTTGGATGATGTTCCCAAACTACTGTAATTAATTGTATCTTTCCTTAATGTTTCAATTTTATCATTATAATAAGTATTAAAATGAGATGCTATGTCCTTGCCTTTGGTCAAAAAAACTCCATCCTCTTCTATAAATAAAGGCACATTGGTCTTGCTTCTACACATTAGCTCATTTAAGGTATTCCACAGTTGTTTGCCATCATTCTTCTTTTCCTCTATAGAATTTTTATAAAAAAAAAAAAATCTTTTTCCTTTTTAATTTGGTCACTTTGTTCCTCTCTTTACAATAAGCTTTCCACTTTTCAGTGTTTCCAGAGGTCAGCATAACACATGCTTCTCTTTTTAATGCATCTCTACGGACCATACGCTGCTTGAGCTCCTCATCGATCCATGGAGCCTTTTTGGTTCTCACTGTAAACTTCCTTAGAGGCGCATGCTTATCAGCTACTGACAGAAACAATTCATTAAATATTTTAACAGCCGTATCTATATCTTTTGAAACATCACCTGGCTTCAGTCTTTTTCTTCTATATCACTGAGAAAATCAGCCTTGCTAAAATGTTTGTAGCCTATTTTCTGTATTATTTTCAGACCACTTTTTGGTGCTTTAGATTTTCTTACTAGAGCAACTATGTTGTGATCAGTAAATCAAGCAGCACTATTGTTTGTGAAAATATGATGTGTTACTGCAGACAAGTGTACTGTTACTGCAGACTAACATGTCTCCTTGTCTCCTCAGAGTCAGTGTCCTGTGTCCACGGTCAGAAGTGTGTCCTGCCCTGCATGTGTCATGGAGGAAGGGTTAAATTCATCGATTGGAGCAAAGACGATGTTTGGGTTCATGAGCTCAGTGACATCAATGAGAAGGGTGAAGGCACAAAAACAAAAGAGCAGGATGCAAACTTTAAAGGACGCACGTCTTTGTTTCCTCAGGAGATCTTAAAAGGAAACGTGTCTCTGCAGCTGTCTCAGGTCAAAGTGTCTGACCAGGGGAGATACTTGTGTCAGGCCCAATCCTACACTGAGTATTTCACTGGGAAATACATCCGTCTGGCAGTAAGAGGTAAGAATTTTCATTTTCTGAATTGGTAAGAGTTTCTGAGTTAGTAGGTCATGTGAGAACAGTATTTAACACTTTAAAGAGTTTAATTTGCTAAATATGTGAAAAAAATCTTCTTTGAAATAAAGCCAGTGTGGAAGAGATAAAAAAACAGACTAAACCAGGTCTAACCAGGTCTAACTCAGGTCTAACCAGGTCTAACCAGGTCTTACTCAGGTCTGACCAGGTGTAACAGGTCTAACTCAGGTCTAACTCAGGTCTAATCAGGTCTAACTCAGGTCTAACTCAGGTCTAACTCAGGTCTAACAGGTCTAACTCAGGTCTAACCAGGTCTAACAGGTCTAACCCCAGGGACACACTGCAAGCGTATTTCGCGCTACGCAAGCCCTACGCGCGTTAAAAATAGCCCAACGATGCACGCGTATCGTTTAGAAAACATGCAAAGTCAATGAGACCGGCCACACACCCGGCGCTTGACGCGCGTAGCGAGCGTGACGTCGTGCGAGCGTTGGGCGCGTGAGAATCGGGAGCGAAAGAATCCAACCTATTTTTTTTGTCGCTTGACGCTGGCGTAGCTGCGTAGAAGTGTAGAATACAGAGAATACATAGAAATCAGGCTTCTACAGTTGTATGTGTGTACTTGCCATCAGCTCCACACGTCCTGGGACAGACCTGGGACAGACCTGGGACAGACCTGGGACAGACCTGAGACAGACCTGGGACAGACCTGGGACAGACCTGGACTGTGTGACGGAGCCCTGCTTCAATAGAACTGCCTGCTTGAGTTTTCATATTTACTATTGAAAACCTCGCGTTTGCCGTGATCAGTCAGTCCAGAGGGGGAATAGAAGCCTATTCATGTGGTTATTTTCACTATAGACGGGATACATGAGCAGAAACACGGACAGACAAACTTGAACAGTTTTCCCATTGAGAAACACAGGATGAGTGGCTCGCGTTGACGCACCACAGGCGCACGGGGCATCTGCTGCATCTGGCGGTGTGGCCACTCATGCGTGGACGCACGGCTGTAGTTTCGCTTGTTCACGCACGTCATTTTTGTCGCTTGCTGTGTGTCTGGGCCCTAACTCAGGTCTAACCAGGTCTAACAGGTCTAACTCAGGTCTAACCAGGTCTAACAGGTCTAACTCAGGTCTAACTAGGTGTAACCAGGTCTAATCAGGTCTAACCAAGTCTAACAGGTCCTGTGTGTCCTCAGCTCCGGTGAACTCTGTGCTCATGGATTTTAAAGGAGACCATCTGATCTGCAGCTCTGAGAACATTTATCCTGAACCAATCGTGAGCTGGAGTCCTGACTCCGCCCACCAAACTCAAGCACAGCCAATGGAGAACCAGCTCTTCTCCGCCAGAAGCTCTCTCTCTCTGAAGCTCCGCCCACCGCAGCAGTTCACCTGTAACATCAGCACAGAACACAGCTGGAAGAGCGCCACCTACAGCCTGAAGTGTGAGTCATGTTTGTGGTGCAGTACCTCTCTTACAGGATGGTGGCGCTGTCCTGCTGAGTCTTCTTCAGTCTCACTGGTGGTTTTTCCTTCTGTGAGCCTCTTGAGCAACTTGTAGTCTGTTATGCTGCGTTCACATCAAACGTGAATGTTAAGTTTTAATGTTATCCATTTTCTTCCGCTTTATCCGGGGTCGGGTCGCGGGGGCAGCAGTCTGAGCAAGGACGCCCAGACTTCCCTGTCCACACACTCCTCCTCCAGCTCTTCCCTGTCCACACACACCTCCTCCAGCTCTTCTCTGTCCACACACACCTCCTCCAGCTCTTCTCTGTCCACACACACCTCCTCCAGCTCTTCTCTGTCCACACACACCTCCTCCAGCTCTTCTCTGTCCACACACACCTCCTCCAGCTCTTCTCTGTCCACACACACCTCCTCCAGCTCTTCTCTGTCCACACACACCTCCTCCAGCTCTTCTCTGTCCACACACACCTCCTCCAGCTCTTCTCTGTCCACACACACCTCCTCCAGCTCTTCTCTGTCCACACACACCTCCTCCAGCTCTTCTCTGTCCACACACACTTCCTCCAGCTCTTCCGGGAGGATCCCGAGGCGTTCCCAGGATAGTCCAGAGACATAGTCCCTCCAGAGTGTCCTGGGTCTTCCCCTTGGTCTCCTCCCAGTGGGACATGCCCGGAACACCTCACCAGGGAGGCGTCCAGGAGGCATCCGGTACAGATGCCCGAGCCACCTCAGCTGGCCCCTCTCCATGTGGAGGAGCAGTGGCTCTACTCCGAGCTCCTCCCGTGTGACTGAGCTTCTCACTCTATCTCTAAGGGAGCGCCCAGCCACCCTGCGGAGGAAACTCATTTCGACCGCTTGTATTCGCGATCTTGTCCTTTCGGTCATTACCCAAAGCTCATGACCATAGGTGAGGGTTGAACGTAGATTGACCGGTAAATCGAGAGCTTTACCTTTCGACTCAGCTCCTTCTTCACCACAACGGTTCGATACAGTGACTGCATCACTGCAGACGCTGCACTGATCCTCCTCAATCTCACCTCCATCCTTCCCTCACTGTGAACAAGACCCCGAGATACTTGAACTCCTCCACTTGAGGCAAGGACTCTCCACCCACCTGGAGAGGGCAAGGCACCTTTTTCCGGTCGAGAACCATGACCTCGGATTTAGAGGAGCTGATCTTCATCCCAGCTGCTTCACACTCGGCTGCAAACCCATACTCTCGGAGCACTCCCTACAGGACACCATGAGGGACACGGTCGAACGCCTTCCCCCTAATCCACAAAACACATGTGGACTGGTTAGGCAAACTCCCATGAACCCTTGAGCACCCGATGGAGAGTGTAGAGCTGGTCCAGTGTTCCACGGCCGGGACGAAAACCACACTGCTGCTCCTGAATCCGAGGTTCAACTATCGGTCGAAGTCTCCTCTCCAGTACCTGGAGTAGACCTTACTGGGGAGGCTGAGGAGTGTGATCCCTCTGTAATTGGAACACACCCTCCGGTCCCCCTTCTTAAACTGAGGGACCACCACCCCGGTCTGCCAGTCCAGAGGTACTGTCTGTTTGCCACACGATGTTGCAGAGACGTGTCAGCCAAGACAGTCCCACAACATCCAGAGACTTGAGATACTCAGGACGGATCTCATCCACACCCGGAGCCTTGCCACCGAGGAGCTTATTGACAACCTCAGTGACTTCAGCTTGGGTGATGGGTGAGCCTCCCCCCAAGTCCTCAGTCTCTGCTTCCTCATCGGAATGTAGGATTGAGGAGACCCTCAAAGTATTCCTTCCACCGTCCAACAACATCCCCAGTCGAGGTCACAGCTCTCCACCCGCACTGTAAACAGTGCTGGTGAAGCACTGCTTCCCTCTCCTGAGGCGTCGGACGGTTTGCCAGAATTTCTTTAAGGCCGACCGATAGTCCTCCTCCATGGCCTCCTCGAACCTCTCCCAGTCCCGAGTTTTTGCCTCTGCGACGGCACGAGCTGCGGTACGCTTGGCCTGCAGATACCTGTCAACTGCCTCAGGAGAACTTCAAGCCAACAAGGCTTTGTAGCACTCCTTCTTCAGCCTGACGGCATCCCTTACTTCCGGTGTCCACCACCGGGTTCGGGGATTGCCGCCACGACAGGCACCCGAGACCTTGTGACCACAGCTCTGAGCGGCCACATGACAATGGAGGCTGAGAACAGAGTCCACTCAGACTCAATGTCCCCAGTCTCCCCCGGGACCTGGGAGAAGCTCTCCCGGAGGTGTGAGGTGAATACCCTGCTGACAGAGGACTCCGCAAGACAATCCCAACAGACCCTCATGATACGTTTGGGTCTGCCAGGTCTGTCCAGCTTCCTCCTCTGCCAGCGGATCCAACTCACCACCAGGTGGTGCTCTACAGCTCCGCCCCTCTCTTAACTCGAGTGTCCATAACACGCGGCCGAAGGTTGGATGACACAACGACAAAGTCGATCATCGACCTCCAGCCTAGGGTGTCCTGGTGCCACTGATGGACACCCTTGTGTTGGAACATGGTGTTCGTTATGGACAAACTGTGGCTAGCACAGAAGTCCAATAACAGAACACCGCTCGGATTAAGATCGGGGGGGCCATTCCTCCCGATCACCCCTCTCCAAGGGCGTTGAAGTCCCCCAGCAGAACAATGGAGTCCCCGGTGGGTGCACTGTCCAGTACCCCTCCCAGGGACTCCAAGAAGGCCGGTACACTGCACTGTTGTTTGGCCCGTAGGACGACACAACAGTGAGAGACCTGTCCCCGACCCGAAGGCACAGGGACGCAACCCTCTCGTCTACTGGGGTGAACTCCAACACATGGCGGCTGAGCTGTGGGGCTATGAGCAGGCCCACGCCCGCTCGCCGCCTCACACCATGGGCAACCCCAGAGAAATGGAGCGTCCAGTCCCTCTCGAGGGTAATGGTTCCAGAGCCCAAGCTGTGCGTGGAGGTGAGGCCGACTATATCTAGTCGGAAATGCTCAACCTCCCGCACCAGCTGGGCTCCTTCCCCGCCAGCGAGGTGACATTCCATGTCTCCAGCGCCAGAGACCGTGCGCATGGCCTGGGTCGTCTGGGGACCTCTCCCCGACCGCCGCCCAAAGCACACTGCACCCGTCCCCTATGGTCCTTCCTGCGGGTGGTGGGCCTGCGGGAAGGTGGCTCCACGTTGCCTTTTTGGGCTGGGCCCTGCTGGGTCCCGTGGGCAAAAACCCAGCCACCAGGCGCTCGCCTGCGAGCTCCCACCCCAGGCCTGGCTCCAGGGTGGGGCCCCGGTGACGCCAATCCGGGCGACGTAACGAGCCTCGATATTTTCGTCGTCATAGGGCTTCTTGAACCGCACTTTGTCTGACTCGTCACCTAGGACCTGTTTGCCATGGGAGACCCTACCAGGGGCATAAAGCCCCCGACAACATAGCTCCTAGGATCATCCGAGCACTCAAACCCCTCCACCACGTTTAGGTGGCGATTCAAGGAGGGGGTTTTAATGTTAACTTTATGTAAATAAACATACATAAAGTTTACTTTACATAACTTTATGTAAAGATGTGCAAACGTGCAAAAAATCGTACTGTGGCGCGAATTGAACAAATTTGGGGAATTGGGAGATGCAAATCTAGTGCATGCAAATTAAGCGAATTCAGCGGCGCGTTAATACAAATTGAGCGATGCCGCGCAAAGAGACAAAAAGGGAGGGGCAACCAAAAGAAGCGAAAACTTCACCAGAGTTGAAAAATCTGAACTTTTGGCATCTTTTCGCCGGCGTCAGCCAATCAGGGACTGTGTTTTGTGGCGATATTGGGCAGGACACATGCTGTTTTTTGAGTCATTCTGTCCAGACAAGGTCCTTCTCACAGTCAGTAACAGTTTGAAATATAATAGAAAAAAAAAAAATATATATATATATACAATGGGGACCGTCCGCCGTTTAAGGAATTTGGGAGTCGTTTATTATGTAATAGGGTCCGATGTTCTTCCAACATTGTGTAGTGTTTTATTATATCTTGATACCGGCCTTAAGAGACGGCACCAACATTATGTTGTTTAAAGGTTTATCTGACCGCTGTAAGGTGAAACACAGAACAGTGAGTACAGATAAAGCTTCATAATCTGATAAATAGAATCATAATAGAGATTGATTATTCGGGGCACCACTCACCAAAGTGAGAAAAGTTGATTCTAATACCAAACATTTTAATTGCTGGGTTTCACATTCTAGAATTCTTGTCAGTTAAAAGGCAGGTTGGGGGCAAGAGGCAGTTTTCCCATTAAGTAACATTGGACTTTAACATGAAATAATTCAAAAACTGTTTTACAAATTTAAAAAGTGTTGATTTCTTGGGTGACTGGACCCATTTACCTTTTGTATAACAATAATAAACTCAGTTTAAATAAACTTCATTTTAGCTGCCCCCAATCTCATTGAAATAACATTGGACTGTAGAATGTTGTGATGTCATCTGAAACCCAGCAATTAATTAATAATTTATTGATTAATTAATTAATTTGTCTAATCTGAAGGTTGTAAGATCTTTCCACATTTCCATTGACTCCATGCTGAAAATTTTTCATGCACTTAACCAAAACAAGTTGTGGTTTATGAAGATTTATTGACCAGAAAATGACACACAGTGTTTAAATAAAGTATGCAGATGAGTTTCCAATAATGCACAATAAGAGTCTAGACTGTCTACCTAAAACTATTGGCATTAACTGTGTCCACCAGCCAAATGTGACATACAACCAGTTCAAGATGGCGGACGTCCTTTGTCTCTGTAGAGGTCACGCTGTGAGGAGCGGCTGGGCTGCACCGGGGCACGTTGTAGCTGGGGTGCAGAGAAGACCGTGGTTGAAGTTGCAAAAACGTCCGTTGCTTGAAATTGCCTTAGTGTTCACATCCAAAAATGTGAAGTTTACGGCGGTGGCCCAGTGGAATGTTCTTTGTTTTTCCATCTCTGAGTCAAGGCTGTCCTGAAGATCCTCAAAAAGAGCAGTTTTGGTTTCCTGGATCTTTTGGCTCTTTGCGTGGCTTACGAGAACCATTGAGTCCAACAGATTTGATCCAGAGGCGCTGAAAGTTTAGTGCTCCATTTTCTGCATCGAGACCAGGCCTTGGCCTATAGTCTTTAGATGCACATGTTCACAAGGGACTCAATGAGAGACTGCGATGAGAAACTCCCAACTGACCAGGAGTCCAGGCAAAACTGAAGTGAGTGTGAATTGTGTGTTGGCTCCTTCTGGCTAAAGTCCCTCCCACTTTTTGCGGGAAGATTGTCCAATCAGCCTGAAGCTTGTGTGTGCTTCTTGGGGGATGGAGGCCAGATCGGGTCTGAGCTTCCTTATCAAAAGTCTGAACAGTTCAAGGCACTTTGAATAACATGTATAGTATATACACACATTATTGACATTGTCACACTTTGTACAAGCAATTCATCCTGTGAAAAAGTTCTGAATTAATAGTCCTTCTCTCCCAAAAACCTTTTGGTCACTGCTCGGTTTGAAGTTGCCAGCTTGAGTCATCAATCAAACTCGACACAAGGAATGTGTTTTGGGGGATGTGAGACAAGTGTAGCGGCCGTTTTGGCCTACACAGCTTGGAGGTGATTGGGTGGAGACTTAAGGGTGGAGCTTTGTGCTGCTCATAGCCAGGTGGGTGGTGTGGCCTATAACGAGCTGGTGGAATCTCTGTGGAAGCTGTGTGTAGGGCTGAGGCCAAACAGTTTTTTGACCGTGTGAATTGTGTGAATCTGATGGAACTATGTGTGGAACCTGCAATATGAATTAAACCTTCAAAGCAATACCTGTAAGTTTGGACATTGGTTTAATCCACTCTCATCTTATACACGAGTCAAGCTAAAGCTATAGGCCCTCACAGCTAAAGTGGCAAACTGTGGATCTGAAACTGCCACTACAACAAGTAAGCATCTTGTCCTATGTGTTCCAGTGGTTCAATTCAGCTTTCAAAAGTGGCAAAAGGCTGGAACTTGCTTTAAGCTTTCCAAGATCAGATGTGCAGTGAATGTTTAACTACAATTGCGTAAAGAGAGCACAGGACTGCCCCCGGTGTTTAATGACACGAGAGATAGGACTGTCTTTATTTGATGTGCACTCAGCACATATCCAGCTGACTTTTAGCCACAGCCTTGTTCAAATCAATACGGCCCCTTCGTAAAAACGTAGCTCAGAAGGTGAATTATTGAGGAATCTGTTCATAATACGTAGGCGTTTTTATGATTTTTTTTCACCATATAGTGCGTAGTTGGCACACAATGCTTTTTGACAGAAGCATAGAGACAGCTGTTGGAGGCTTACCTGGCATCCTGTTACTCGACCCTGAGGCCTTTATATGAGGGCCTTAGCTTTCGGTCTACGCACTAAAATTAAGATTTATTTGGAGAAAAAAATTGGTAAAAACAGTAGTAAAGGGTACACAAATGTTTTTGTTATAATAACTAAAAATAAAAAAGGTTCCTACTCTATTTAAATTTAAAAACTAACTAAAAAAACAAACAAAAACTTAATAACCCAACAAAACAGAAGCACGGAAAATTAAAACCCAGTTTAGAATAATAAACTACTTAAAGTGATTCAACAAAATACAAAAAAAGTTTTAACAAATTCGACCAAGGAGCCACAGGGTAGGGTTAGGGTTAGCCACATAAATATCAAAAGTTGTCTCATGATGGTGAAGGCCGGGTTCAGCGCGCGCCTGGTCCTGGGACGTCAGGCTGTCAGATTGAGTGAGTCGTAAATTAAAGCAAACAAAATAAAACTGCAGCGTCATAGAGCAGATGTTCCCTTTATGCATTTTGTGTCCAAATAAAAAAAAAAAGCTAAGTGCGTCTTGTACCTTTTGCAACTCTCACTGTAGTTTGAAGCTGGTAAACTGTAAAACAAGTTAGGCTCTGAACGAGGCGTGAGGTTCATTGTCTTTGTCTGTGTCATGAGTAGCTGTGGCGTTTTCTACTCTACAGATGAAGAGCTCGTAGTGCAGCAGGACGACCAGGACCAAACCAGATTTCAACCAGGTCTAGGACCAAACGAGAACTCAACCAGGTCTAACCCAGAAAGAACTTTTCTGAGTCAGGTCTAAAGGCATAATATATTGTAAAAAGGTCTGGCAAAATTTAAATAACTTACTTGGAAAGGAAAAGCAAGGAACAAAACAAAGAATTGAGCTTAAAATAAACAATACTATTGTGTCCAATCCTAAACAATTGGTAACTGAATTCAATCATTTTTTTCTTAATTCTGTCACAGAGATAACTAAGTTGTTTCCAAAACCTGATCGATCTTCTAATCCTATAGACCCAGCTCTGACTGGTTTTTTTTTTTTGTTTTTTTTTTTGTTTTTTTTTTATTATAGCAACATACAGCAGGCATACAGACATTAAGAGACAGTGTGATAAAGCAGGAAAATACATTACAGTGGTGGAGGGTATAAAAGGGAAAAGAACCGATCGTACAGTTGAATATAATATTTGTGAGTGTGGGGGTGTGTGTGTGAGTGTGTGTGTCTGTGTGTGAGGGGTGGGGGGGTTATGAGGGTGTTAAGACATGTATGTACATGGAGTTTCAACATTAGACACTTTGGGGTTAGTCAAATACCATAACATTATATATTTATTTTTTAAATTATTAATTGTCACTGTTACCACAATCGCTACTATAAGATCATATTCGTCATCATTTGGATGTTGATTTACTCTCCTCTTTTTTTTTTTTTTCTTTTCCTTTCTCTTTCTTTCCCCTTCTCTCTTCACTTTATTTACTTTATTTATTTATTTTTTATTATTATTATTTCTTTCTTTCTACTTAACCATTTGCAATTTAGTTCAACTCCCATTTGTTCATGTAACTCAAGAATCCTAATCTTAGGTGGCAGTGTTCAGAAATGTGAAAAATTCATAATGTGGAATTGTATGTGTGCCTGTCTTGATGGGGTGCATTAAAAACAGTGTGGTGCATTAAAACAAGAATGACATGAATAGTGGGAGTGAATTTGCCAATTTCGTTTAAGTCAATTTGTTAATCTTGGTTAATGCTTATAGCAAAGTAAGCAGTAAGTGAAAAAAAGTAAAAGGAAACCAATGTAATAATAAAAAAAAAGAGAGATGAATAAACAAATAATGTTAGCACTTACCTAATGATAATAACAGTAGTAATAATAAAAAAACAACAATCATAGTAGTATTATGTGTAGAGTATAAGATAAAGATATCACACATAATAAATATAATGGCAAAGATAAATAAATATGAATAGTAATGAAAATAATACTGTTGTATAACAAAAATAATCATGATGGTAATAATAATAATAAAATAATATCAATAAGAAAAAAAAAAAATAATAATAAACAGAACAAACAAAAACAAAGACAGAAGAAAAAAAATTGATACTAATGATTATAACAGCAAAACAAAATAATAATAATGAGAAAAAAAAAAAAAAAAAAAGATAGAGCGAGTGTGGTGAATAGGCAGGCAGGGAAAATAACCGTGTTATGTTTCAACTATTTGTAAAAAGGACATGAGGGGGCGCCAGGGAGAGAGAGATTCCACTGTTGTTTGATTGTTGGTGCTTTGATGACATTGCTCTGCCTGTTTTTAATCTACAGGAAATAACAGAGCTGGAAGTTGCCAATATTATTAAAACCAAAGACATTTATGGGCTGGACACACATCTTTTAAAGTTATGCAAAGACTCTCTTGTTACACCGATAGCACATATGGTTAACTTATCGTTTAAACAAAAAGCTGTTCCATCTTCTTGGAAACAGGCCACTGTCACCCCAATTTACAAGTCTGGTGACAGATCCGATATAGCTAACTACCGACCGATCAGTATCCTTCCAGTAGTTTCCAAGGTTGCTGAGAGGTGGGTGGCAAAGATTATAAACGAACACCTAAACAAAGGTCATTCTGCTTTACACCCGATGCAATTTGGGTTTCGTGTAAACCATTCCACTGAATCGGCAACACTTTTTTTATTGAACAGGTGAAATGCAAATTAGACAAATATACATGTGTTGGTGCAGTATTTCTTGATCTTAGAAAGGCGTTTGACACTGTCAATCACGACATACTTTTGGCAAAATTAACAGACTTTAATTTTTCTCAAATGCAATTCAATGGATTAAATCATACCTACTCTCGAGGAAGCAATGTGTACATATTGCCAGTGTCAAATCATCTCTTGTAGATGTCCCAGTTGGTGTGCCTCAGGGATCAATACTTGGCCCACTTTTATTCTCATTGTATATTAACAATTTACCTTCAATTTGTCTAAATGTAGATTTTCAAATGTTTGCCGACGACGCTGTGATGTATACGCATGCAAAGAGCATTAACGAGGCATCTTCCATCTTAACCACAGCAATGGAGTCTGTAAATGAATGGTTGTTTAAATCTTGTTTGATGCTAAACACAAAAAAAACTGTCTGTATGATGTTTACAAAGCAGCCACAAGATTTAAAACATTCAGGAGTATTTTCGAAAGGCGAAGAATTGCAACTTGTGACAGAATTTAAGTACTTGGGTGTCACACTTGACTCCAATTTAAGCTTTAAGAATCATGTGAAAAAAATTGCCAAGACAGTAAAATTTAATATTCAAAATTTTAGGCAAATCAGGCCCTTTATAACTCGTGATGCAGCCAGAGTGTTTCTCCACACAATGATATTATCTCACATTGAATATTGTATCACAAGTTGGTCTTTAACTACAGCAAGTACATTTAAAATAATGGAGTCACTTAACAAAAACTCTCTAAAGGTCTTTGACAGAAAACCCCTTTTGTTCCATGTTTGTGATATTTTAAAAAAACATAATCTTTTTAGCTTTGAACATTTTAAGCATTTTAAATATGCATGCTTTATGTATAAAGTGCTACATGGATTAGCCCCGCCTCCCATGTCAGTATTTTTCAAAACAAAAACTAGTAGTAGCATGAGGACCAGGGCCTCCTCCAGAGGAGACTGTGAGGTGTTGACAGAAAAACTGCCTTTGGACAAAACGCTCTCTCTGTGAAGGCGAGTAAAGTCTGGAACAGTATTCCTCTTCAAATAAGAGTGCGCCACACTATCCAATTTTTAAAATTCAGCTAAAGCTCTGGCTTAAATCACACCAGTCATGTGATCATTAGCCATAACATGTTATTTACTTTTAGATTTTTCATGTATTGTACAATTGTTTTGTAATTGTTTATTGTACTTGTGACCTGCCTCGGGACTACGGATGTAAATTAGCTTCGTAGCTACAATCCGGCATATTTACATTTGTTTATACAAATGTTCATTAATATGCATTGTCCCTATCAAATAAAAAAAAAAAAAAAAAAAAAAAAAAAAAAATGTGTTTTACAGTCAATAGCTTTTTTTTTTAGCCTATTTACTTAAAACATATGAGCGTCATGAAGCTTACACTATCTTTCATTAAAACTAAAGATTAAAACATGAACGTATAATCAGACCTGTCTGCACAAAGAGCGCACAGGCAAAGTGGTGATCGAGCATAAAACAACAGTGCAAAAACAATCTGTGTCCAAAGCACTTGCACCTTCACTAAGAGACTCACATTTACCACAAAACTACCACAACAAATCCACGTTTGAGCTGCAGCTAAGCACTCGGACACTTACCTCGCTGAGAATAACACATCTGTGTCACGCTTTGGCACCTGCTTTCTGTGAAGAAATAAATACACTAAACGAACTCTATCCATCACGTGTTTAAAGTATTGGCAGAGCCGTGTCCACTCCACCTAAAACAGTCCGTGCTTTTGCCCAAAGCGCTCCAGCAAACGGGATCTTCCAGCCGCTCACACACATTGTGTCAGTTTAAAACAACAGCAGGAGGACTGGAGGAACATTAATGCACCAATCTCTAGCACGAATGACCACGAATCAACGCAGCTCTAGTATTAACTGGTGCACCAGTCAGGAAGCAGACATCCAGAAGCAAATGCAGAAACAACTGAGGTCAAAAAGATGTGCTAACTTGCTCGTTGTTGTGATTCACCGATGTCAAGATTAAATTCTGTGCTCAGTGTTTCATGCCTGCGCCGTAGCTTCTCCTCAGGTGGAGAGTAATCAAATCAAATCAAATCAAACTTTATTTATAAAGCGCTTTTCATACATGCATGTAACACAAAGTGCTTTACATTTAATTAAAAACAATCCCACATGCCCCCCACCCTCCACCCGTCCCCGCCAGACAACCCCCATATTACAAGCACCCCCCCACATGCCCCCCACCCCACATACACACTCACCCCCCACACACACAAACACACACCCCCTTCCGCAGACAATGAAACACAGCTCCTTTCACATACATACATTGGCTGGGTTCAGATGGACCAAAGGTAGCATCATCAGAGGAGCTGTCTGCACCAGGAGCAGTGCCACCTGCAGCCACAGGACAGTGCCCAGGGCCCAAGAAGAGATGAGGTCAAGACCAAACCTCCAGGGTCCATGAGCCAGAGCCCAGCAGCCACAGCCGACCACAGCTCCCGGTGCAGAGGCTCCTCAGAGGAAACACTGGAGAACCTAAAAGTGATTAAGAGATTCAAATAAATAAAAAGTAAGTACAAGCAAACTAAGAACTAAAGTGTAACAGAAAAGCTTAAAAATACTAAAATCTAACACTAGTAATAAATAAATAAATAAATAAATATATTAATGAGAATAAATAAATATATATAAAACAATAAATACTAATTAAAAGCTAAGCTAAAAAGATGGGTCTTGAGCCTGCTCTTAAAAACCTGAATGTTCTCTGCGGCCCTGAGGTCCTCCGGCAGACTGTTCCATAGACTGGGGCCGTAAAACTGAAAAGACGCCTCGCCGTGAGTGTGTGTCCTGACTTTGGGAATGACTAGGAGCCTGAGTGTGTGTCCTGACTTTAGGAATGACTGGGAGTCTGCTGCCGGAGGAGCGCAGGGTCCGCGAGGGTTCATAAGGTAAAAGCAGTCCTGAAAGATAAGAAGGCCCAAGACCATTAAGACATTTAAAAACCAATAAAAGAACTTTAAAATCGATCCTAAAACACACAGGGAGCCAATGCAGTGATTTTAAAACCGGTGTAATGTGGTCCCGCCCCCTGGTCTTAGTCAGGACACGTGCTGCTGAATTTTGTAATAATTGTAAACCTGAAATAGACTTTTTGGGAAGACCAGAGAGCAGGGCATTACAGTAGTCTATACGACTGGTGATAAAAGCATGCATCAGCGTCTCTGTGTTGGCCCGAGAGAGAATGGGACGGACTCTGGCCATGTTTTTAAGATGGTAAAAACCTATCTTTGTGATATTTTTAATGTGTGGGATAAAAGTCAGCTCAGAGTCAAAAATAACGCCCAGGTTTCTTACTTGTGAGGATGGTTTAAAAGATTGTGTTTGTAATTTGGATAAAAGTTTCTCTCTCTGGGCCTCAGGACCGATGACTAAAACCTCAGTTTTGTCCTGGTTAAGCTGGAGAAAGTTTAAAATGCAGTTAAAAAGAGCTCCATTGGCCTGGTGTCATCAGGAGACATGGAGATGTAAAGCTGAGTATCATCTGCATAACTGTGGAAGTTGATTCCATGTCTCCTGATGACACCACCAAGAGGGAGCATGTACAGGTTAAAAAGTACAGGACCTAAAATGGAACCCTGGGGCACACCACATGTGATTTTATGAACCTGAGAGGAGCAAGTATCTAAACTTACCATAAAAGTTCTGTCTGTGAGGTAGGACACAGTACCAGAGAGGCCAACCAGGTGTTTGAGTCGCTGTAAAAGAATAGTGTGGTCTACTGTATCGAAGGCAGCGCTTAGATCCAGTAGAACCAACACTGTCACCTTTAGAATCATAATTTAGTCTAAAATCATTTAAAATCTTTGTCAAGGCTGTCTCGGTACTGTGGTTTACCCTAAAACCAGACTGACATTCTTCAAGAATGTTGTGTGTGTTTAAAAAATAATTAAGCTGAGTAAAAACAAGTTTTTCTAAAATTTTGCTTAAAAATGGTGAGTTACATACCGGTCTGTAATTGTTAAAATCATTAAAATCAAGATTGCTCTTCTTCAGCAGGGGCTTTAAAAGCAGTGGAAAGACCCCTGTCTGAAGAGAGCAGTTCATCATGGTTAAAAGCTCGTCTCTAAAAGATTCATAAAATGACTTAAAAAACTGAGTTGGGACGGGGTCTAAAAGACAAGTGGTGGGCCTCACTGACGAGAAAACTTTATCAAGCATCTCAGCATTAACCAGGACAAAACTGTCCAGTGTTTCCTCTGGTAAAGATAAACAATCAGATGTGTTAAAAACAGTGGTTCGAGTAGATAAAATGTTACATCTGATTTTGTTTATCTTTCCCTGAAGTGGTCTGCAAACTGCTCACAAGAGCATCAGTGGGAGGAAGTTTGGAGCAGTTAAAATCAGGGTTAATAAGATGATCAATGGTGGAGAAAAGAATTTTGGGGTTATTTTTATTATCTGAGATTATTTTGGAAAAATATGCATTTCGTTTTTTTCTGATGGAGGCGTTGTATGTTTTTAGTGTTGATTATAAATTTCATAGTTTACTGTTATTTTGTTTTTTCTCCATTTTCTTTCTGCCCTTCTGCAATTTCTTTTTAGTTGTTTTATTTCCTCATTTTTCCAAGGGGCCACTGATTTGGAAGGGGCCTTTTTTAATTTTAATGGAGCAACGTGATCAAGGGTGTGTTGAAGTCTACTGTCACACAAGTACAAATTACTTGTGTGATCTAATTCCCAAACTCGACCGTCTTTGACTTTTGAATCAAGCAAATGAATCAAAATATTTTGACTTCATTTATTGGTCGTCAGACACAATTTTGAGGTGCCATTTGTGTTTAGTGGGAACGCAGCATCTCTACTCCTGTCTCTGTCTGCTGCTCTCTGCTCCTGTCTCTGGTCTCAGTCTCAGTCTAACAGGTGTAATGTGTCCTCAGCTCCAGTGCAGATGTCCTCAGATGTGAGTCTCTCCTGCAGCAGTTCTTCTTCTGCTCGTGTGAAGAGTCTGAAGTGGACTTTTAACTCTCTTGAGACTATCCTGACTCAGACAGGAGCAGATGTGAGCTACAGCGACACCTGGAGGCCGTTTGTGGAGCGAGTGTCAGAGTCAGGTGACCTGAGTCTGAAGAACCTGAGCTCAAAGCACCAGGGAGTTTATCTGTGTGAGGTCCTCACACAGCAACACGTCCACTTCAGCAGGACACAACTGGGACAGGAACCAGGTGAGTCTGAACCTGGGGCCTCATTTCTAAAGCTTGCTTACGCCTTACGCTGTGCGTAAACCTCCCCCTGCGTCACAGGTGGTATTTATAAAAGCTCCACTAGGCGTAGGATTTTGCTCAGCTCTGCGCAAACTGTTATCCATGTGTGCGCTGTACGCAAAGGCTGGAGACACGAGGAAAAGACGACACTTGTGGAGAGAAGCAGAAGTGAAGACAGTTTGAGGAAGTGTTTGATGCAGGAAATCATCATTTTATACGAATATTACATTTATATTTCTGCCTTAAAGCAGATGTTGACCAACAGAGACAAGGGCTGTTTATCCCTCTGGTAACCTGCAAAAAAGGGTACGTTCGTCACCTCGGGGACCATTAATGGTCCCCATTTTTAAACTGCCATAAAATCCACATAGATTAATATTTTTTTGTACTTTCAAAACTCAGATCTTCATCTACTTCTCTTCGTGCGTTGATCATAACTTTTATATTTTTTATATTTTTTTATTTTACAATTTTCTTGCTTTTTTCACAA
>JBBPFD010000097.1:73111-91617 GCA_038363315.1 Mugilogobius chulae
GCCGAAGGAAGGGAGAGAAAGTGTAATCACAAAGATAATTTTCAACTACGTAATTAACAGGTACTAGAGCACTAGGTACGAGCTGTTAATGTGGTGATAACAGAGGAAGGAGAAAGGAGGACGCATTGGTAAGAAGAGAAAGATTGTGAAGAACAAGTAATCATTGAGATATAATAAAGTATGAATAGGAAAAGTAATTATGAAAATAGTGAAGAGGAGAATCTTACCCTTTCCATTCCTGACTCTCCAAGATGGACAACTCCCCATCTTGTCTGACCCAAGACCTTCTGCTTCAGTCACAGACGGTTCATCTTGTCTTGACCCAAGACCTTCTGCTTCAGTCACAGACGGTTCATCTTGTCTAAGACCTTCTGCTTCAGTCACAGACGGTTCATCTTGTCTAAGACCTTCTGCTTCAGTCACAGATGGTTCATCTTGTCTAAGACCTTCTGCTTCAGTCACAGACGGTTCTCTGTCTAAGACCTCTGCTTCAGCACAGAGACGGTTCATCTTGTCTAAGACCTTCTGCTTCAGTCACAGACGGTTCATCTTGTCTAAGACCTTCTGCTTCAGTCACAGACGGTTCATCTTGTCTAAGACCTTCTGCTTCAGTCACAGACGGTTCATCTTGTCTAAGACTTCTGCTTCAGTCACAGACGGTTCATCTTGTCTAAGACCTTCTGCTTCAGTCACAGACGGTTCATCTTGTCTAAGACCTTCTGCTTCAGTCACAGACGGTTCATCTTGTCTAAGACCTTCTGCTTCAGTCACAGACGGTTCATCTTGTCTAAGACCTTCTGCTTCAGTCACAGACGGTTCATCTTGTCTAAGACCTTCTGCTTCAGTCACAGACGGTTCATCTTGTCTAAGACCTTCTGCTTCAGTCACAGACGGTTCATCTTGTCTAAGACTTCTGCTTCAGTCACAGATGGTTCATCTTGTCTAAGACCTTCTGCTTCAGTCACAGACGGTTCATCTTGTCTAAGGGTGCATTCACAATACACTTTTGATTCGGATCAGGATTCGTTTGCCTGGATAGTTCGGTTCGATTGGGTAATTGTGAACGCGCAAACGAATTCTGATCCGGTCCAAAATGTCCAAATCTGGTTCGGTTGGAGAAGTCGGTCTTGGCTCGGTTGAATCGAGCTCTGGAGCGGTTCGTTTGTTTTGTGAAGCAAACGGAGCGAGAGCGAAACAAAACCAGGAAGTGAACAGTGACGTGATCCAGGCTGAGACACACGTGAGGCTCAGAATCACAACAAACAGCCTGTGTGAGATCGATAATGAGGAAAAATAATACACAAAAACACATGAAAGTAACAGGAGAAGGACGGGGGATGATTAAGTTGAATTAATTATGATCACACGATCGTATGTCACTGTTTTCTCGCGTTATTTACAAAAATAACAAAGTTATAACTCTTAGATGAAAACGAGTACAGAAAGTAACACTACAGCTCACATTACCGCGGGGAAAGGGTCTATATTAATTTAATATGTAGTTACACAGCTAAGTGAGCAGATGACTTACCTTTCAGAGCCAGATTTACTCAAATTGATGAACTTTCTGTTACGTTGTACTGTTACGTTTTAGCCCTCCTCTCTCGTCTAAAGTGAAAGTCCACATTGTCCGCTCCGACACTTGGTCTGTCACTCACTCTGGTCCCGTAAATGTGAAAGAAGTTGTGGGATAGATCCATAAAAACAGAAATATAAAGTCCAGCAGCGTGTTTGTTTCTGATGCAGCTGTAGCCGCTGTTAGCCGAGAAGCCGGTGTCTTCTTTGCTGCTGATGTAACGTGTTTCTGTCACACAGCGCCTCTACAGGAGAGGAGCAGAAGTGTCTCTTCTGCGCTGGTTCGATTGGCAAAAGTGTATTGTGAACGCGAACCGGGTCAGTTTAAAGAAAGATACAATGTTGCAATTTTGCTTCCCAATCGAGCCGAGCTCGGTTCGGTTTGTATTGTGAATGCAGCCTAAGACCTTCTGCTTCAGTCACAGACGGTTCATCTTGTCTGAGACCTTCTGCTTCAGTCACAGATGGTTCATCTTGTCTAAGACCTTCTGCTTCAGTCACAGATGGTTCATCTTGTCTGAGACCTTCTGCTTCAGTCACAGATGGTTCATCTTGTCTGAGACCTTCTGCTTCAGTCACAGACGGTTCATCTTGTCTAAGACCTTCTGCTTCAGTCACAGACGGTTCATCTTGTCTAAGACCTTCTGCTTCAGTCACAGACGGTTCATCTTGTCTAAGACCTTCTGCTTCAGTCACAGACGGTTCATCTTGTCTAAGACCTTCTGCTTCAGTCACAGATGGTTCATCTTGTCTAAGACCTTCTGCTTCAGTCACAGACGGTTCATCTTGTCTAAAACCTTCTGCTTCAGTCACAGACGGTTCATCTTGTCTGATGTGGAAGAGTTTGGATATTTCTTCTGTTCCACCTAATGGCTCCACAGGACTCAGCTTGTTTGTGAAAAGTTTCTCTGCAGTGAGTGAAACTACTTTGTGTCTGTGACACAGGTTAACTCTGAAGTGTTTAACCTTTGACCTTTGACTTGTGGTCTAGTCCCGTGTCAGCTGTGCCCTGTCACCTGTCAGGTGTGTTTCTGTAGTTTTAGTTTTATTTCAGTTCATAATCCTTCTCCTCATCTTCGGTTCTGAAAATCCTCTTTTTCTGCAACTCTAAAACAACTAAGTACCTTGTCTATACCACAATGTCTACTTATTTTATTACACAGAATATCCACAGTGAGAATGTCCAGAGCAGCTCATTGTGTTTCTTTACACTGTGACACGTCCACAAACATGATCCAGCAGTGAGACTTTGTGATCAGAGCAGAGATGTGCTTCTTTGAGCTGCTCTTGTTTTGTCTCTGTTTCTGTGTGCAGAGTTGTGTTCCCCACAGGTGCCACAGGGGGGCAGTCACAGGGTCACAGTGTCTGTGCTGGACTCACACACACTCGTTAACTTCAGACCAACACAATCAAACCATTTTTGATCAACTTTCGATTGAAATTCATCTTTTTCTAATAATTTAGTCAAAACATGCGTTTATAATGGAAGTCAATGGGGAATATGCTTTTTTTTGTACATGAACCTCTCCCATTCAAAACACAAAAATGCAGCAAATTTTTTTCACCGTAAATTATTGACATATACTAGGCTCTAATAAAAATAGCTCAAGTTTTCCACTTCACTGTTTTAATTTTGGAAATATGCCATTTTAAATTTTTTATAGGTCACTTGGAGTGTATTTTTGTGACAAAAAGCCTTGTAAAATAAAAAATGCACATCTCACATATAAAAGTTACACATGTATGAACAGAGGAGAAGTAGATGAAGAGATCTGAGTTTTGAAAGTACAAAAAAATATTAATCTATGTGGATTTTATGGCCGTTTAAAAATGGGGACCATTAATTGTCCCCGAGGTGACGAACGTACCCTTTTGTTCTAGCTCTTTAACTGAAAGTGTCAGAACAAAAATTTTGATGGTATTTTAAAATTTGACTCGATTCATGAATCTGTAGACAGTTTCACGGGTCTGACATAAAAACTGTCCGAGATCTAAAAGTTTGAAAAAAAAAAAAAGCTCAAAAGGACCATAAATGGTCCCGATGTTACCTGAGGGTTATTCCTCTCATTTTTATTTACAACACATGTATGTAAGCTCGTGGCTCTCGTGCGCGCGTGTGTTGATTATGGCTCTAATACCAGAGAGAATGCCGCTGAATCTGTGAACGTATTTATGAAACAACGCTCAGACTTAAGAGAAAACTCCTCCTTCAGCACATTAGCGAGGCTTATGTTAAATAAATAAAGCATCGGACAGACGCAGGTCCAACTTTTTACGCAGCATGCGCCAGAATGTAGATGGACAGAAATCATTCTGACACAAACGCGCCCCACAGCCTGAACCCGAACCGGGTGGACCAAAGGCGATTCATTTTATTGTTTGGTGACGGGGAGCTTTTGAGCGCTTGTTCTCTCTGTCTAAGTAAAGGAAATGTCTAAAGTGTCTGTGCCATGGGCGCGCACGTGCAGTCAAAGAAGTCCCGTTCTTGCCTGTAACACCGGGCTCACACTGCCTCCAGTCCAGATCCAGATCAGATCCGGATCCGTCTAGGTCCGGTCGTCACTCACACTGCCTCCAGAATATGCATGCGTATGTACGGACCCTGCTGGCCTCTGAGACCACGAGTTCACGGGGATTTACGCTCAACTTGGGAGTTTCGGGCAGTTTAGGTGATCTCTGGCACATGGATATGTAAACAAGGAACACTTGGCGCCGTGTTTTGGCTTATTTCACGTCACTTCAGTTTCTGTTGGATTTTTCGCCGCACAATGGGTAAGTACGGGACGTTTATTTACATCCTGTGTGTTCAATAATCGTGTTTATGTCGAGTATTTTGCCGTATTTGTTGTAGTAGCAGAAACTTAATGTTTTTACTTTGAAAACCACCAGATTCTCTTCACCCGCGCTCGTTTGGTTTCCTGTTTGTTGTGTCTTGTTTTCACAACTTCACCAAAAAGGGCTCCGGAGCGCTCCGGCAGTCCGGAAAAATTTCAATGAAACGGAAACGATCCGGACGTACGGAGCAGAGCCGCGCGGCTCACCGGACCGGACGGATCGCGGTGTGAGAGCCTCTCATTACTTTTCAAGAAACGGAAAGCCTCCGTACGCCGGACCGGAGTACGGACTGGATCCAGTGTGAGACCGGGGTAACACTGTCTGTCCCCCGACCCCCAGCTTTCCCTCTCGCTCTTTTGCTCGTTCAGGGAGGGCATCCGTGTCACCCTCGCGCGCTCATGAGCCTCGTTGCTTTGATCATTCATTCAGACTTCCGCGTGCACATATACAGGCCTATGTGAGTGAAATCTCACACACATTCTGTTAAACACATCTGATTCATTCAAAGGGTGAGCTTAATTTAAGGGAGAAGAGTTTTTTTTTCATTCCTATTTTATTAGTAATAAATCCCCTCATGTGACAGACGAGCTGCTGCTGTATGGTGCGTCTCTCTCTGACTCCTCCCCTTTTGCCTTTCCCCGTGTGTCAAACCCACCAATTATCGCCTCATGTCTATTAAAATATTGTTCATGTGCCACTTTGCATGGCCCTTTTATGGTGAATTGTAGGTGTGGAGAGGACGTGGCCTGACGTGGCTTCACGAGCGCAGATTCTAGAAGCAGGTGGGATCTATAAAGCACAGATTGCAGGAGGAGAGGCACGGAGGCTTTTATAAATATGGAGTTTGCGTGGCGCACGCCAACTGTGGCTTGCTCAGCAAAAATCCTACGCAAATCTTTATAAATGAGGCCCCAGGTCTGAACCAGGAGAGTCTGGACCAGGTCTGGACCAGGAGCAGCAGAGCAGGGGGCGGAGTCACAGAGTGGGGGGCGGAGTTAGCACTAATTGACAAATCAGAACAAGGTGCTGCAGACTTCAAACATCATAAAACAAATTTTATCAGAATTTAAATCTAAAAATGATAGACCAATCACAGAGACAGAAACTATGATACAGAGTTTATTTGAAGATAGAACAAACACCCCTCCCGTAGCCCCGCCTTCCCATATCATCGCCCTCCCGTATACTCACAGTGTGTTTGTGACTCAGATGATTCCGTTCTCGTCGCCGTCGGAGTCTCAGTGTCGGTGGTTTTGATTCTGGCTGGAATCATCGGCTTCTTCCTGTGGAAACGTCACAAAGACAAAAAGGTGAGAACATAGTTTATCAAATGCTTTTGAAAAGGAATTGTTCAAACCCAAAATATACCAAACCTAGTGTCATTCTGTCCAAGGCTAGTGACACTAGCTGTACTGATTCTTACATTTACCAAAAAAATGAAGGCTGATTTTAAAACCTGATGTTCTTTTGTGCAGAGCTTCTTCTCACTTAAAACTAGAGTTAGGCAGACATCAGAGGCTAAAACTACAGAACCTCAGCTTCAAAATTAGTCCAGCCAATTGTTTGTGCTCCAAAGTGTTCAGAAACTGTTTCCATTTGAATGTTAGATAATTCTAACAATCAAATGGAATGTTAGAACCCTTAAGGGGTTAACATACACAATAAAAAATACTGGTTCTGATGTGTTGATGAAATCTTTGTTAAGATCAACAAGTGAGATCTGGAAACCTTCACATCATACATTAAAGCTATGGATTCTGACATCAAGTTCACTGGTGAAGAGTCTAAGGCAGTGTTTCCCAACCAGGGGTACGCGACCATTTGCCAGATTTTTTATTTTTTGTAAAGGTAGAATTGCAGATACTGTAAAGTGAAACATTTTATTTACAGCTCAGAAGAAAAAAATATTAAAACAATAAAATGCAATGGTTATAATGAAAACATCTGATAAAATACCCATGAAAAACACATGACATATGGGGCCCTCAAGACGAAAAAGGTTTGGAACCACTGCTCTAAGGACTGTGATCATAGGAGAGGACAGAAAATTATAACTTATACAGAAAATTCACCCACACAGACAAATCATTAGAACATTACAACACAGAGGAGGTTCTCACAAGTCATGAGAACATTACAACCCAGAGGGGTAACACTTTATATTAACTGCACACTATTAAGCATTAATAAAGCATCAATTAATGATTAAAAAAGCATTTATAAAAAATGAGTAAGCATTAATAAATGATTTATAAAGCCTTATAAATCATTTATAAAGACTGCATTAGTAAATGCTTAAAAACGCTGTGCCTTTAATAAACAGTTTATTAATATGTAATAACTAATATCTATTAAGCCTTAACAAACATTTGTAGACACTTCATTACTTTGAAATTTAACTGTTTTTTACCAAACACCAACACACTATCTAAATTTTTGTTAGCAGTTAATAGATGCTTTATAAAACCTTTGTTGAGTAAAACTGGTATTTATAAAGCATCTATTAATTGTTAATAAAGTAACTAGAGTGAGCTTATCTAAAGTGTAGTCTTATTTTGCCTTATAACACATTTATTAAAGTATTGCAAACACCAGTGCACAAATTAGATTTTATTATTCAAACATCACAGTAGGAACGTTTACACACCGAAATACATCAAAATAACCACATTTTCACATTACTTTCCCATAAAATAAATACCCATGATGCACCTGTGATGTTTCACCCTCGACCTGCCAAGAGCCCAGTTTCTTCTCTTCCATTCGCCGGCCATCCTTCCTCTTCAATAGTGAGGCTGAAAACATAAACAAAAGCAAAGAAATACAATCACAATGAATTAGAGCTGCAACAGATTGTTGTTTTTATTATACTTTTTATTGTTTAGAATAATCAGTTGGTTTAGATTTCAACAGGACCATGTCTGGACTTTTTTTTACTAAGATGGGGTTGTCAAAAGAATCAAAATACAAACATAAAAATATACTACTGAAACTAGTAACAAAATACTAATTTTAAACTATTTTTAGTAAAATAACTCAACAGTTGTGTCCATGTGGTCTAGTACACAAAATAATGTTTTGCCTAAAATGTTAGGTTGCACAAGTCATTGTCATAATGAATATAAAATGTCTATTCAGAAACAAGTAATTTTGCATAATTTATCGACATTTATTTATGATTTGTGGTCCTAAGTTTTTCAATATTGCATTGAGATTTTCTCTAGCCGAAATGCTAACACCATAGTTGTGCCAATAACATGTTTTTTGTTTTGTTTTCTGACCATCTTTATGTACTATCACTTAAATCATTTACTGTGCCTTATAAATACATGAATGCTGTTTCTGATATCTGAACACAATGCCCACATTAGCTACACAAACACTTACCAAGCATGTCACATCCAGAGGTCCGTTTATGACTCATGGAGCGCGGCTAACACACGCTAGCTAGCCCGCTAGCAGCCTTTTATGCACATGCGTGCACATGAGCGTGCACGTTTGGACATGAGAATGTCTGCACATGTAAAAGCTTTAAATGTACATTTAAATTTTGCACGATGTGAAGTGCGCACCTGGACTCTTGAATGTAAATTTGGGGTGAACAACTACAATTTTGCCGCTTGCGCGGCATGTGTCACACCAGGACATGTCACCGGTGACTACTGGGGACTCTGAGTGTGATTGTTACTGTTTGGTAAGGGGAGGAGCGCTTCGCGCTCTTATTAGTGTGCACACTTCACATCGTGCACTTCGTGCACGATGTGAAGTGTGCACCTTGGTTTAGCCTTTAACAAATACAATTATGCCGCTTCGCGGCACTTGCGTGTGCCGCTGTCGCGGCATTACTGGTTTACGTGACTGTGCTTGGTAAGGGGACAGCGCTCCGCGCTGTTATTGCGTGCGCTGCGCGCACGCCTCTCTTGAGTGCCCTTCGGGCACTTCGCCGCAGTGCTTCGCACTGCTGACCAAACACAAGAGGCCCTACGCCACTGCTTGGCGCTCGGGCCTAATTAAAGCCGCAAGCGGCATTCCAACGGCCCTCGCGGGCCGTGCTTCCAACTACTCGGACCTGCTCCTACCTAAGGATGGCGCTGACGCGCCCTGAGTCATTTTGTGATATGGTGTTAGTGGCTCATAAGAGCCTCGTCACAATACAGAGTAAATAGAAGAGCAGCGCTTACGCGCTGCGTCGCCATGGCAACATCATGCAAGATACAACATTGGACCTATTGACTTTATGGTTCGGGGTGACATGAAGAGTCACTGTGCCAAATTTCACACAGTTTGGTGAAAGTAATCCAATTTTATGAAGTAACGAAATTGTTAAAAACGCTCATTTGGATAACATGGGGATTTGAGCGCATGTGGCTGATTTTGGGCAGAATTTGCGGCTTCGCCGCCCCTAAACCAAATGACCTATCGAAATAATTTGGATAACTTAAGCTGTCCTACTTGTGAAGTTCATGTGCACCGAATTGGAGCCCTGTGGGCCAAACGCTCTAGGAGGAGTTCGACAAAATAGGACGTGAAGGAAAAGTGAAAATGCCATTGGAATAACATGGGCGCTTGCGCGCCTTCCCGCGCGACGCGGTTAAAAAACTACATGCTTCCCATTGGCTTTTTTGATCGAGAGGACCCAAAGGAATTTTGGGTAAAATTTCATGCAATTCGGAAAAAGTAAAATTTTGACCTCCCATGTTAACAGTTTTTTCATTCTGTAGGGGGCGCTATCGCGCCGATTCCAATTTTTTCACAACGAGTGTGTCAAGGGCATAAAATGTAACAAACGCATAATTGGTTCCATTCCAATCGGACCAACTATGTGGAAACGGTAGGCAAATTAGTTTTTCGTCTTGCGCAAAAATGCTCGCTAAAATGTGCGGCTGCGCCACACTTAAACCGCGTGACGTAAAACTGAAATTTGGATAACTTAAGATGCCCCACTTGTGTAGTTGATGTACACCGAATTTCGGGTCAGTAGGCGCAACGCCCTAGGAGGAGTTCGTCAAAGTACGACGTGCGCGAAAACGCTGACTCAGCGCTTCGGTACTTCTAATCCAATATGGCGGCCAAACGGTATGTCAGGGGGCGTGGCCATGATTGGCTTTTATGCTTGGCTTCCTTAGAAGAATGCGTGTACGAATTTTGTGGCCGTACGCAAAGTTTGCGTCCGACCGACTCCCATAGGCCCAATGTAAATGATTTTGTAGGGGCGCTGTCGCGCCATTTTTTATGTGCGAAAACGAAACCTATAAAAAACAAAATTTTTCGCCGGTTCTGAATTTTGGGCAAAGTTCGGTTATTTTTGAGCGTGTTCAGGGGGTCAAATTAGAGCTCAAAAAGCAGAACAAAGAAAATAATAAAAATAATAATAATTAAAGCCGCAAGCGGCATTCCAACGGCCCTCGCGGGCCGTGCTTCCAACTACTCGGACCTGCTCCTACCTAAGGATGGCGCTGACGCGCCCTGAGTCAGTGTGTTATTGCATAACTAGTTCATAAGAGCCTCGTCATATACAGAGTAGACCAGAAGAGCAGCGCTTACGCCTGCGTCGTCACGGCAACAGCGTGCAAAATACAGTTCGGACCATTGACTTTTTTGTTCGGGGTGTCATGAAGAGTCACTGTGCCAAATTTCAGAAACTTTGGTAAAGTAATAAAATTTTATGGATGAAACAAAAATGTTAAAAACGCTCATTTGGATAACATGGGGATTTGCAGGCATTTGGCAGATTTTGGGCAGACTTTGCGGCTTTGCCGCACCTAAACCGAAAGACATATCCAAATAATTTGGATAACTTAAGCTCTCCCACTTGTGAAGTTCATGTGCACCGAGTTGGAGCCCTGTGGGTAAACGCTCTAGGAGGAGTTCGACAAAATGCAACGTGAAGGAAAAGTGAAAATGCCATTGAATAACATGGGCGCTTCCGCGCCTTCCCGCGGCAACGCGGTTAAAAAACTACATGCTTCCCATTGGCTTTTTTGATCGGGAGGACCCAAAGAATTTTGGGTAAAATTTCATGCATTTGGGAAAAAGTAAATTTTTGACCCTCCATGTTAACCTTTGCTAAATGTAATTTCATTCTGTAGGGGGCGCTATCGCGCCGATTCCAAATTTTTCACAACGAGTGTGTCAAGGGCATAAAATGTAACAAACTCATATTTGGTTCCATTCCAATCGGACCAACTATGTTGAAACGGTAGGCAAATTAGTTTTTCATGTTGCGCAAAATGCTCACTAAAATGTGCAGCTGCGCCACACTTAAACCGCGTGACGTAAAAAGAAATTTGGATAACTTAAGATGCCCCACTTGTGTAGTGATGTACACCGATTTTCGGGTCAGTAGGCGAAACGCCCTAGGAGGAGTTCGTCAAAGTACGACGCGCCGAAAAGGCTGACTCAGCGCTTGGTACTTTAATCCAATATGGCGGCCAAACGTTACGTCAGGGGGCGTGGCCATGATTGGCTTTTATGCTTGGCTTCCTTAGAAGAATGCATGTACCGAATTTCGTGGCCGTACAGCAAAGTTTGCGTCCGACCGACTCCCATAGGCCCAATGTAAATCGATTTTGTAGGTGGCGCTGTCGCGCCATTTTTTAATGGATGAAAACGAAACCTCTAAAAAACAAAATTTTTCGCCGGTTCTGAATTTTGGGCAAAGTTCGGTTAGTTTTTGAGCGTGTTCAGGGGGTCAAATTAAAGATCAAAAAGCAGAAGAAAGAAAAAAAAAAAAAAAAAAAAATAATAATAAAAATTTAGCAAAAACAATATAGGCGTTGCCACGGCAACAACATATTATACGTTTTCGGAAAGCTCTCGGCCGTGCGCACGTCCCCGTGGGGTGGAAAGTGACTGACGAGCGCTTACGCGCTCGTCAGTCACTTTCAAAGTCGACCCCCCCATGACTTCCATTGATTTCCATGCATTTTAGCAAAACAAGTAGAACTCATGCTGCAGCATGAGTTATGAGTAGGGCTTGATGCCAGGAGTTCATTTATAGGGTTGTGCGCTTCGCGCTGCTTTCGTCAACAATGAGTGCATGGCCTTCGGCCATGCACTCATTGTTGACTATTTTTGTCTTAGTAGAAGTAAGTATACACATCCCATGCCTTCGGCATGGGCTAATTTGTAGCTCTCGCAGGGGGCGTGGTAGTGGCTGATCATGATGGCTGGGCTTCGCCCAGCCATCAGATCAGCAAGACACTTGACAACGATGATGCCTGGCTTCGCCAGGCATCATCGTTGAGTATCTCTGTGTTAGCAGAAGTAAGTATACACATCCCATGCCTTCGGCATGGGCTCATTTTGTAGTTCTCGCAGGGGGCGGGGTAGTGGCTGATCATGATGGCTGGCTTCGCCCAGCCATCATGATCAGCAAGAGCGTTAGCAACGATGATGCCTGGGCTTCGCCCAGGCATCATCGTTGCAGAATCAATAGGCCCTACGCCCTGCTGGGGGCTCGGGCCTAATTAAAGCCGCAAGCGGCATTGAACGGCCCTCGCGGGCCGCGCTACGACGCCGCCGCCCCGCAACGCAAGAGGGGGCGCTTCGCGCCCTTATTTCCCTCTTTATATTACACATACTGCAAAATGAATGGCGCTTCGCGCCCTCTTTTTATCTCTTTAAGCAATACTGTTTGCTATAAATTTGTAGCTTTTTTACAATATGTGCGGCTTCACCGCACAGAGACCAAAGGGTTTCGTTGACCTACTCCTCATGATGATCTCCACCAAATTTCAGCTTGTTCGGGCTTACGCCCGAAGAGAAATGAGTGAAAACATGAGTTAAAAGCCAAAGAAGCGTGTAACTGCAGGCCTGAGACTGCAGCCTCCGGCTGTATAGATTTATACTGCCATTTAAATATAATGGAGGATTTAAAGAGTCGCTGTCGCGAAACCATAAGAGATAGACATAGGGTTCCATTGACTTTTTTGATCGGAATACCAAGAAGGATTTTTGTGCAAAATTTCAAATGTTTTGGTAAAACTAACTTTTAAATTTCCATTTAAAATTTTGACAAATTTCACAAATCTTGGGCAATATTTGCGGCTTCGCCGCACAGAGACTATAGGACTTGTGAAAATATTATGGATAACTTTTGATTCCACACTCCTCAAGATGATTGTCACCAATTTTGAGGTTGCTCGGGCTTACGCCCGAGGAGGAGTTAATGAAAGTATAAATTGTTAAAAATCTGCTATTTTCAGAGATTTGGCAATTTTTCCATTAGGATAACATTGAGTGTTTCTCTCATCACTACGGCTTCGCCGTAATTATTAGGCATAGGTCTGATTGACTTTTTTGATCGGAATGCCAAAATAGAATTTTGTGCAAAATTTAAAAAAATTTCGACAAACTAAATTTTGTGCGCCCATGTTAAAATGTATTTAACCCTCTGGTAACCTGCAAAAAAAGGTTACGTTCGTCACCTCGGGGACCATTAATGGTCCCCATTTTTAAACGGCCATAAAATCCACATAGATTAATATTTTTTCGTACTTTCAAAACTCAGATCTCTTCATCTACTTCTCCTCTGCTCATACATGTGTAACTTTTATATGTGAGATGTGTATTTTTTATTTTACAAGGCCTTTTTGTCACAAAAGTGCACTCCAAGTGACCTATAAAAAATTAAAAATGGCATATTTTCAAAATTAAAACAGTGAAGTGGAAAACTTGAGCTATTTTTATTGGAGCCTAGTACATGTCAATAATTTATGGTGAAAAAAAAATTGGTGCATTTTTGTGTTTTGAATGGGAGAGGTTTTAGCCAAAAAGTTACGTTCGTCACCTCGGGGACCATTAATGGTCCCCAATTTTAAACGGCCATAAAATCTACATAGATTAATATTTTTTCATACTTTCAAAACTCAGATCTCTTTGTCTACTTCTTCTCTGTTCATACATGTGTAACTTTTACATGTGCTATGTATATTTTTTATTTTACAAGGCCTTTTTGTCACAAAAGTACACTCCAAGTGAACTATAAAAAATTAAAAAATGGCATATTTCCAAAATTAAAACAGTGAAGTGAAAAATTTTAACTATTTTTATTGGAGCCTTGTATATGTCAATAATTTATGGTGAAAAAATTTTTGTGCATTTTTGTGTTTGAATGGGAGAGGTTTTAGCCAAAAAGTTACGTTCGTCACCTCGGGGACCATTAATGGTCCCCATTTTTAAACAGCCATAAAATCCACATAGATTAATATTTTTTCGTACTTTCAAAACTCAGATCTCTTCATTTACTTCTCCTCTGTTCATACATGTGTAACTTTTACATGTGCTATGTATATTTTTTATTTTACAAGGCTTTTTTGTCACAAAAGTGCGCTTCAAATGAATCATAAAAAATAAAAAATTTCATATTTCCAAAATTAAAACAGTGAAGTGGAAAACTTAAGCTATTTTTATTAGAGCCTTGTATATGTCAATAATTTATGGTGAAAAAAAATTGGTGCATTTTTGTGTTTTGAATGGGAGAGGTTTTAGCCAAAAAGTTACGTTCGTCACCTCGGGGACCATTAATGGTCCCCAATTTTAAACGGCCATAAAATCTACATAGATTAATATTTTTTCGTACTTTCAAAACTCAGATCTCTTTGTCTACTTCTCCTCTGCTCATACATGTGTAACTTTTACATGTGCTATGTATATTTTTTATTTTACAAGGCCTTTTTGTCACAAAAGTACACTCCAAGTAAACTATAAAAAAATTAAAATGGCATATTTCCAAATTAAAATAGTGAAGTGGAAAACTTGAGCTATTTTTATCAGAGCCTAGTATATGTCAATAATTTATGGTGAAAAAATTTTGCTGCATTTTTGTGTTTTGAATGGGAGAGGTTCATGTACAAAAATAAGCATATTCTCCATTGACTTCCATTATAAACGCTTGTTTTGACTAAATTTTTAGAAAAAGATGAATTTCAATCGAAAGTTGATCAAAACTGGTTTGATTGTGTTGGTCTGAAGTTAACGAGTGTGTGAGTCCAGCACTGACACTGTGACCCTGTGACTGCCCCCCTGTGGCACCTGTGGGGAACACAACTCTGCACACAGAAACAGAGACAAAACAAGAGCAGCTCAAAGAAGCACATCTCTGCTCTGATCACAAAGTCTCACTGCTGGATCATGTTTGTGGACGTGTCACAGTGTAAAGAAACACAATGAGCTGCTCTGGACATTCTCATTGTGGATATTCTGTGTAATAAAATAAGTAGAAACTGTGGTAAAGATCAGGCTTTGGAGGCTGTTATGCAGCTGATCGGACAAGAGGAATTCAGCAGCCAAGATGAAGAGGAGAAGACAGCTCCAGATGTGGAGAAACCTCAGAAGATCAGAGCAGCAGTGTGGAGAAGGTGTCAGAGGAGGAAATAGATAGGTTAGAGTCTATGTAGGAGGAGGAGAGAGGAGAAAAGGAGAACGTAAAGGAAAAGACTTTGGAAGATTAGAAGTTCAACAATGTAATAAACAGAGAGGAGGAAAAAGAGAGAGAAGGAAGGGAAGTAGGGCAATGAACAGGAGACAGAAGAGTATGGTGATGAAGAGAAGGAGAGAGAAGAGCATGGTAATGAAGAGAAGCATTGTGAAGAAGCAAAGTAATCATGATGATAAATAAAAGTATAGAATGAAAGTAATTATGAAAATAGTGAAGAGGAGAATCTTACCCTTTCCATTCCTGACTCTCCAAGATGGATAACCTCCCCATCTTGTCTGACCCAAGATCTTGCTTCAGTCACAGATGGTTCATCTGTCTAAGATCTTCTGCTTCAGTCACAGATGGTTCATCTTGTCTGATGTGGAAAGTTTGGATATTTCTTCTGTTCCACTTTATTGGCTCCACAGACTCAGCTTGTTTGTGAAAAGTTTCTCTGCAGTGAGTGAAACTACTTGTGTCTTGACACAGGTTAACTCTGAAGTGTTTAACCTTTGACCTTTCACTTGTGGTCTAGTCCCGTGTCAGCTGTGCCCTGTCATCTGTCAGGTGTGTTTCTGTAGTTTTAGTTTTATTTCAGTTCATAATCCTTCTCCTCATCTTCGGTTCTGAAAATCCTCTTTTTCTGCAACTCTAAAACAACTAAGTACCTTGTCTATACCACAGTTTCTACTTATTTTATTACACAGAAATCCACAGTGAGAATGTCCAGAACAGCTCATTGTGTTTGTTTACACTGTGACACGTCACAAACATGATCCAGCAGTGAGACTTTGTGATCAGAGCAGAGATGTGCTTCTTTGAGCTGTCTTGTTTTTCTCTGTTTCTGTTGCAGATTGTGTTCCCCACATCGGTGCACAGGGGGATAAAGTCAGTAATGAGGGCAGTTCTTATCAAGGGTCAGCGGGCGCTCTGATGCTGGCTGGACGTGCATCACACTGATGAATCATACAATGTCAGAAATGTACACGCGAGACTATCTATATCTCTATTATTATTCATTTTTTTATATTAATCAACTTATTTTCTGACATGTGAAAAATTCATTCTTTCTCTGTTATATCAATTTCAGTCAAATACATGCGTTTATTAATGGAAGTCAATGAGAATATGCTTTTTTTACATGAACCGCTCCCGATTTCCCCAAAACACAAAAATTGCCGATCAACACTTTTTTTCACCATAAATTATTACATATACTAATGGCTGCTGATTATTATAAGTAGCTCTAAGTTTCCACTTTCACTATTTTAATTCTTGAATTATGCACAAAGTGCTTTTTAATGTTAGTTGTGTGTTAAGCGCACGAGCTTCTGGAGTTTGTGAACTTTTGTAGTATCAAACAAACAAACAGACACACAAGTCCAAATCAAAATAAAATAATTGTTCATTGACATTCTTTATCTACATGCTAAGAAACCAAACAATAGTAGTGAAGCACGAGAAAATTATACAGTAGCAGAAGCTATAGACTAGTATCTCACTACTCTATATCATTGAAATAGTTTATACATATGAAATAGAAATATGTAAATTTACATATAGTAAGATTTTATAATCTGGCCTTCCTCACTTTTTATGGTGACCAGAACCTAGTATATATACAAATGGGGGGACCGGTATCATGAATGATCTCCGCGCGGATGTCCAAACTTTTTTTTGATAAGGGCCACAAGTTGGGCCATTATAAAACAAAGAAACCCAGTGTGCAAAACAAAATATTCAGATCGAAAATGCGTAAATCGATTTTTGTGAGATCTTAATACCTCTCCCACTCAAAAACTACACCACAATGTCACCACAGACAAGAATAGTACTATTCCATTAATCGCATGCACCCGACGACTAAATTCCGTACCTACTCATCTAAATGAAAAGCGTACATTACCACCGGCATTACACAAGCATTTAAAGTGCGTAAAAAAAAATAGCTCAATGTTGTTCCACTGTCATCTAGTCAACCGAAAAGTATAACACAGAACACTGATTTGTGTGGTAAAATTAATTGACTCAACGCTCATTCCCAAAGTTCGTTCTAAGCTCCGATCTTCTATTGTTCGAAAGTGTAGTGTACTTTCTGTTTGATCATAAGAAAGCGTGCTTCTCGGTTAAAAAATTATTATAATCCAATCGCATCTCACATAATAAAATTACACATGATATTAATATGAGCTATGAGGAGAAGATATACCGAAGATCTGCGTTTTGATAAGCTTACAAAAACAATATAATCTATGTGGATTTTAATGGCTGTCTTATAAATATAATCGTGGGACATTAATGGTCTCACCGAACCCTGGTGAAGCACGAACGTACCCTTTGTCTAGCTCCTTAACTAGAGAACAGTCGTCAGAAAAAATTATATTTTGGTGGCATTTTAAAATTTGACTCGATTACATACTGTTAAATCTGCTGGACCATCTTCACAGGTGTTTCTGACATGAAAATAAACTAGTCCCTGTATGATGCATAAAAATGTTGTTGAAAAAAAAAAACGCCCAAAAGGACCATAAATGAGTCCCTAAAGAAGTTACCTGTTAAAGGGTTAAGTCTCTAGGCGCGGCGTGCTGACGCGCTCAAAATTTCATTTTTCTTCTGCATCAAGTAGGGTTAAGGGCCAGGAGTAATGTAAAAACAACATCTGATGCGAATTTTATCACACACATATTTGGACGTATTGGTGGGAAATGGTGAGCCAAATTCAATCTTCAGATATTTTTGCAAAACACTTATATTTATGCTTTTTTGCGGCTACGACCGCACAGAACAATACCATTTTTCGGTAAACTTTACAAAACCAGTAAATGGATAACTTTTGACTGGATCGCATCCATTTCTCAAAATTTGACATCTTTTTCTCCCACAAACTTTTTAGATTGCTCGGGTCTATACGGCTCGTGCTTCCAAACACCCGAGGAGGCGATAAAAGCTAATAAAAAAGTCTGATCGTGAAAAAACTACTAGACTGGAGAACAAGGTCCCCTCATGTCTTACAAAATGTTGGAAACGCAAGTCTTAGTGGCCAGATCCATATAGCGATGGATACGCTGTGGATACTGGCGTTGCCGTTAATGTATATATTTTTTCCGTGTATCGTTACTATACTTCTGTGCCGAATTTCAAGACTCGGAGGGTCAAATTTTTTTTGCCATTTCCTGAGTCCCTCAATTCATTTTGACTCACTCTAGTACGCCATCGTAGTGGCGCTAGAAGCAGCGCCATCCTGTGTTTGAGTTTTGAAATAGTAACACCACGCCGCAACTAGCAAATTTAGAGAGGCCAGATCGAAGTCTTTTGGCTTGAGTGGTTCACCGTGCAAAATTCGTGACTTCGTCACTGGTAAAGGGGTCAAAAATAGGGTGGCGTTGTTCGCTCAATCTGCAGCCAAATGTGTAGCATATAAAGTAGATAGCTGCAAAAATATTGAGCTATCAAAGAAAATAATTAATAACCGCAAGCCCCGGCATGGAACGGCATTGCCTCCGCGGGCCGCGTCTCACGACGGCCACGCCGTTTCGCCCAGCCCCAATATATATATCCCCGACTTCAAATTGGAGGGGGGCGGCGTTCGCGACTATACGACAATATGGAACCCAATTACCATTATCTTTTGCTCTGGCTAGCTTATATTACATACACTATTGCAAAATGCTAATGG
>JBBPFD010000098.1:0-91458 GCA_038363315.1 Mugilogobius chulae
TTGATCAAAGCCAATAATTGATTGAATGTCTGTCAGGGTTCGAGACTAACACCGTCCCGTCGTCGTAGAGTCCGGGACGATCCGAATTTTCCACCGGGACAGTCTTGGGACGAACACAGCCCCTCCCATCGACACTAGTGAAGTCTTGGCAGCTTCAGTACATCTATTATGCACTTTATTATTGCCATCGCCGTTCAAAGAGCTTTATATCTACTACAGTGCAAATATCTCTTATTTTAAGTCACTGTGAGCCCCGCTTGTACCAGCCTGCTGCGTCTCTCTCTCTCCCTCCCTCCTCCTCCCTCGTCCTCCCTCCACGGCAGAGCGGAGGCTGCTGTTGTTGTTGAGCGTCTCCTGTCTGTTTTCTGAACTAAAGCGCTCAACATTTCTGACCAGCGGGAATATTTATCCAGGATTCATCTAATTTTGTTCACATTAATTTTTAAGAAAAGGGATTACACGCGAGCACACGTGGCAGCGCTAACCCGACGCTTCGATAGCTTCTGTCAAAACTTAACTTAAAATGTGTCTGATCCAAGATTTACAAAGGTTTAGCTGCTGCTTTTCTAACGTCAGACCAAATGAAGCTAAACTAAACACTTTGTCTACACCAGAGGGATTTCTTTATTTTTCTTCTGAAGAGGTGTTAGTGTAGATTTGAACTGTATTATTTATTTGAAGGAGATTATAGAGTATATTTTAAGGTTAGGACTGGCAGAGGAAGCACAGGAGTCGCTTTGACTTCAGGTGGAATAACTTGTCTGTAGTAGTTTATAGTATATGATTTAGATTATATTTGTGAGATTATAAGTGTCTGAAGGGGACTGGCAGAGGAAGCACAGGAGCTGCTCTGACTGCAGCTGTTTTAACTTGTCTGTAATAGTTTATAGTACATGATTTAGATTATATTTGTATGTTTATAAGTGTCTGAAGGGACTGGCAGAAGAAGCACAGGAGCTGCTCTGCTAATTGACCTCCATGTTGTCTTTAGCACAGCAGAAATATCACAGCTCCAGATGAGACAGGAGCAGGACAATGAACCGTGCACTTATACTAAATACTAAACATCTGTGAAGAAACACCAACGAGAGAGAGAATTATAACCATCTGTAAAGAGAGCTGAGTGTTTCAAAAGCTTCTAAAGGGTTAAACTCCAGATAAAACAGGAGCAGGACAATGAACCGTGCACTTATACTAAATACTAAACATCTGTGGAGAAATCCCTCTGGTCTAAACAGACACAGTATGTCAGGGTCGGTAATTATTTTGACTCCAGGGCCATTTTCAAACCCGGAACAGTGATGGAAGGCCGGAATGCCAACGATGCTATAACATTTTTTATAGAAGACAAAAGCTTTGCTCTACCAGAATAAGCTTGAAACTTTCTAAATTAAGTAGGGCTGGGCGATATGGCCAAAAAATAAAATCTCGATTTTTTGGACCACTTTGGACGATTTCGATTTTAATCGATTTTATTCGACGCCATCGATGATGCTGCTTTTTATTAGAGCTCATAATATTTTAAAGCATCTTTAAAGAATGAGCCAATGAGATTAACTCGTTTTACAGTTTAGTTTTATTACTTAGTGTCATACACCATTTTTTAAGAGTGCTCACCCCACATAAGCTTATAAGACACATAAATATAAAGCAGACAGGCTTATCACAATCAGTAAATGTCATACATATTAAAACTAATAATAAGTGTTTGCTGCTGCATCTAATGCATAGGCCTGGCCTACTGTTACAGCATTTGTAGCCATTAGGCCCTGTTAAGTTCATCATTATGATTTAGTTGTTTCATATCTAAAAGTTTTAAGTTTGCGAGTGTTCAACTCTCACTCCTGTCACTCAAACTGTGTTGCCATAGTTACTCACACACGGAGGGGAAAGGGGCGGGACCTGCTGGTGCTGCTTTTTGGGAGAGAAGGAGAGAGCGTGGGAGAGAGACGCTGTGGACGGCTTTTAACTTTATCAGAGAAAACCTGACAAAAAGCACACGCAGCAGCTCCTGTAACAGCAAAAACAAATCAAAAAGACACTAGATTTACCGCGGGACTTTTCTAGAAAGTTACCGCGAGTTACTGCGAAGCGCTGAAAGCACCGACTCACCCGCGGAGAAATAACAAACTCGTAACTTATAGAGATTAAGCTATACACCACCTCCAAACGGCTACGCACGGCTGTTATTATGTGATTAAAAGCTTCGCTAAACAGGCGCAAGGTTTCTGTTCGTCTGTTATTTGTGAGAGTCGAGGGAGAGCTCTACAAAGCCGCTGAAGGTGTCCACTCAGGGCGCGTCTGGATGACAGTGGACTGAGCTCGATTTTACGATTTGGCCATTTTTCACATCGTCGATTTTGAAAGTTCCGAATTAATCGAATTAATTCGATTAATCGCCCAACCCTAAAATTAAGCTATAGTTTTATGAAAATTAAGTCAAAGTTTTATAAAGTTTTGATTTTACTAGAAAAAACTCATTGATACGAGAAAAGGTTTATGGATTAAACTGGAAGTTTTATGAGATTAAAATCATAATTTTATGAGAAAAAAGAAAACTAAATATTCTCAGGACTTGGACTTGAATAAGTCAAATGTTTGCATAAAAACACAGAATAGATTTTTATATCTGTAACAATGTTTTATCATCTAAACTACAAATTCAATGTGTTTTTTTATTGCTTTGACTTCATTCTCATAACATGGTGAATGGATTGTTTTTTCTCTTAAGCTCCGTCATGTATTTCTGTTTCTCAAAAACACACCAGGGGCCAGATTGAAACCAGTCGTGGGCCACATTTGGCCCCTGGGCCGCAGTTTGAGCCTAGTTTAGCTTGGTTTGGTCTGACGTTAGAAAAACAGCAGCTAAGCCTTTGGAAGTCCTGGATCAGACACATTGATCGACTAAAACACTATTCTATTGATCCATTAATCGACTGAAAAGGGGGCGTGGCCAAAGCTCTGAAGTAAAAAAGTGAAAGACAAAACTGTGCTTAAAGGAACCGTATGTAAGATGCACAACTAGTGGTTTTAAAAAGGTATTACAATCACAAATGAACTTGGGTTGCCAGATTGTGGTGAAACATCAGTTCAATTCAAACTCAAAGATGTTCCTGATTCATGGCTCCAAGAAACCAAACTGGCAACCCAAATGAGTCATGTGAGGCTCATTCTGCTTTCTGATTGGATAATAAATGTAAACATCAACAAAGGGACATCATGTCCATCGCTTTTATAATTAAGAATAACTCAGAATTACATTGACTTTCAGTAAAAATAATAGTATATTTGGACTTGTTGATCTTGTATCTGTGACACATATAAGTCATGTTTATGAACTCTGACATCAGACGGTTCCTTTAAGACAATTGTTTTGCAGGTTAGATCAATGATTTGGTCCCAAAATCTTCAGCTCATTCACTGGAAAAATACTCATTTATAAAGCTAATAAGTTAAGAGTTGAACTAAGCAGTACCTATCATGATAAATGAAAATATTTTGATTATTTTACGAAGATTTGCCAATAGAACGACGAGAATTTACAGAAGCATTTTTGTGTTTTTCATATTTTAGGTTTGTTCCATTGGCACTTTCATTCTAAGCTGCTCAAAACCCGTTAAATGCTGCTTATTTCAAACACAGAGTCACTTGTTCTCTAATTTAAGACTCATGTTTTCAGTGTAAATCCTTATTGTCTAAATAAAAGAAATTAGTCGACTGAAAATGCACCGAACGACTAAACTACTACAGCACTACCTAACTGACTGGTCACGACAATAATTATGTGAATTTCTAAACATAAAAACAAAAAGATTAAGCTTCAGTTACAAAATCATTTCTAGTTTAAAGTGAGGCTCTTGTGTCTCTGCAAAGCCTCGTGTCAGTTCTAGACTCTGACGTCAGCGTGTTATGTCATCCTGTATAACTCTGACGTTTAATAAAAAGAATAAAGTGAGGCAGACGTACTAAGAGTTATCTGTATAACTCTGATGTTTTCTAAAAAGACCAAAGTGAGTGAGACGTACTATTTCCAGTTGGGAGCGAGGACTCTCTTGGTTTTGTAGTAACGAGCCAGTCTGTGGATCCTGCTCTCGATCAGAATCAGACGGAACTTTGCATCTTTGTCCTGGAAACAAAAACAATTACACAGATTTACAAAAGTGTCAGAACAAAGCTAAAACAAGTTATCCTTTTTAGGAACGACCCAAAGGAAAAGGCAGTGGTTCTCAAACTCGACGCTTGTGTTTGTCCTGCTCTGGTCTAAAGTGTTTGTTTGGGTCATTTGTCCTTTAAATCTAAATCAGAAGTGAACAGACGAGTGTGGACTGGGCTCAAAGTGACGAGAGTCTAACAGCAGACGTTTGAGGGGATATTTCTTCTCAAACAGAACAGAAACATGACCTCTCTGTCATACTCCCATCTAGACACCGCTGTTGAGCTCCAACAAGAGACAGAAACAGGTATAAAACTCATTCCTCCCAAAAAGAGTGAAGCTTCAGTAGAGCTGCTGGAAGTGCTGTTTCACTGTCCACTAGAGCTACAACCGTTAGTCCACGTCATCGATTATGTCGTTAGGAAAATGCGTCGACACTAGTGGAGCGCGTTGATGTGTCTCTAAATCAGGGGTCTCAAACCTGTAGCTTGGGAGCTACAAGGAGCTCGTCAAAAGATTTTAGAATCATACAAACTATGCTTTATTACTCCAATTGTATTTATTACAGACCTATTTCCACTGTAAATGTGTCTTTAGATGCCTATTGTGTCCACTTCTAAACAGATATTGGCTCAGTTTTCATATAGGACTCTTAACTTAATATAGGACTCTTAACTAAGCCACAGTTTTTGGTCATCGCTAAAAGTAGGAGCTCGTCGCCAGTTTTCTTTTGCAAAAGTAGCTCTCCTGATGAAAAAGGTTGGAGACCCCTGATCTAAATAATGTCTCAGCTTTAACTGATCCATGCGCTATGAACATCTGCGCTGTATTTCTACCCAGAGTGCATCAGTGCACGTGAGAAACTCTACAGACCATCACTAGACAGTTTTCAGTCCAGGAGAGTGATCTAATGTGAACCACAGCTGAAGAAACAGTGAAACTAGAAAGCACACACAGGTTTGATGGCGCAGTCTACGCATCCGGCAGCTTTACTTCTCTGCGCAGTAATACCTGTATGTTCTGTTTGTGTGCACACGCGCTCATTAACTGAAGTCCACGCGCTCAATGTCAAGGACTGTGCATGCAATCGTCAATACAGACATAAAATAGGGGTTATGCAGTAACGTCTTCCACACTCAGAAAGACAGAGGCCGCTACATCCGGTGGCGTAGTTGCCATAGTGACAAAGCTGTTTACTCCAAAGGCGATGGACATCAGACGAGGTTTTTTGTGCTAGTCCTGAAGCAATCCTCTTAGAAAAAAATGTTTTCTTTGTCATCTGTTGTAGACGCAGCGATGGCTGTTGCAGCAGGAAAAGAGCCGCTTCTGAACCAGGTTTTCATGAGGAAAAGTTGTAAAAGTGAGCGAACAACGCGAGCTCCACGCATATACGGAGGTTTTCACATGAAAAAATAATAAAAGTGAGAACTCCGCGCACAGAGCAAGACTCGCCGCTCATGAGCCCGGGCAGAGGTGCTTTGGGCCGTGAAGAAGTGAGAACACACGCTCGGTGTTGCCAGACAGCTCCGGCCCACGGCGCCTCTGCCCGGGCTTAGCACAGTCGGCAGGTGGGCGGAGCTTCTCATATGTGGGCGGAGCTTCTCGTATGTGGGGGGAGCTTCTCGTATGTGGGCGGAGCTCGCGTAGTCCGCTCACTTTTAGAACTTTTCATTATGAAAACCAAGCGGCACTTTTCCTGCTGTTACAGTCGTCACTACGTCTACAACAGATGACAAAAGAGAACTTTTTTCTGAGAGGATTGCTTCAGGACTCGTCTGATGTCCATCGCCTTTGGAGTAAACAGCTCTGTCACTATGGCAACCACACCACCGGATGTTGCGGCCTAGGTCTATCTGAGACCGGAAAGACGTTAGTGCATAACCCCTATTGTATCAGCTTCAAACACGTGATCAGAGAGGAGCCGTTTATGTGTCGATGATGCTTCTGTGTCTGATTGAAACTCTGTCATAAAACCTAAAACCAGACTCTGTTCTCAAATATGATCAGAGTTATTGATCACTCTTTACCTTCCTGTTCCTCGCCAGATGTTCGTACAATGTTCTGATAAGAGTTGTTAGCCACGTTTCCATTAGCCTGGGTCAGACCAGTTCACTTTGGACCGGTTTGGGCCACTTTGGTTTGTCACAGGATCAAGTCTGCATTAGGTGAGGAACATTATTTCATGTTTCTGCTCTTTTCCGTCTGGTTTTGGCCCGAGCCTGTGTTTTGTCATTGAGCCTAAAGGAGGAATAGCTGTAAGGTCTGCTCCAGGGTCCAGGTTGAAAGCGGGACCAAAAGAGACTCGCTGTGGACCCAGCAAACGGGGCAGAATGGGTCGCTTTGCGCAGTAGAAACAGCACAGGACCGTACCGTACCGAGCCAATGGTAACAGGGCTTTATCCCTTACTTTCTGTTCCTCTCCAGATGTTTGTACAGTGTTCTGATCAGAGTGATTGATCAGTATTTACCTTCCTGTTCCTCTCCAGATGTTTGTACAACATTCTGATCAGAGTTATTGATCAGTATTTACCTTCCTGTTCCTCTCCAGATGCTTGTACAGTGTTCTGATCAGAGTTATTGATCAGTCCTTACCTTCCTGTTCCTCTCCAGATGCTTGCTCACACTTCTGATCAGAGTTATAGATTAGTTACCTTCCTGTTCCTCTCCAGATGCTTGCGTACGGCCACAGCCTTCTTGATCAGGTGGTACAGATCCTCGGGCAGATCTGGAGCCAAACCTTTGGACTTGAGGATTCTCAGGATTTTGTTTCCGGTGACGAATCGGACCTGAGCCACACCGTGAGAGTCACGAAGGATCACACCTGGAAGAGAGAGAAGAGAAGAGGTGAGGACTAAAGGAGAGCGAGTGAGAGTCACGAAGGATCACACCTGGAAGAGAGAGAAGAGAAAAGAGACGTGAGGACTAAAGGAGAGAGACACGAAGGATCACACCTAGAAGAGAGAAGGAAAACCGGGATGTCAGGAGGGAAAACTGTCACAAAGGATCACACCTGAAAGAGAAGAGAAACGAGAAGACATAAGGACTAAAGGAAAGAGTCACGAGGGATCACACCTGGAAAAAAGAGAAGACGTAAGGACTAAAGGATCACACCTGGAAGCGAAGGAAAACCGGGACGTTAGGAGGGAAAACTGTCATGAGGAAAGAGAGAAGAGACGTGAGGACTAAAGGAGAGAGACTCAGGACAGAAGAAGTGAAAGAGGAGAAAACTGTCATGGAGGGCACTTTGAAGAGCAGGAAAAAGTAAGGATGGGACAATTCTGTTTGTGTCAATACAGTGTCACAATATTAAACTATTTACGCATTTCTTTTCAGCCTCAGACCAAAAATACTGGCTTTTCAACAGCTTACAGCATTGTTGTTTTAATGAGTCGATGATGAAAAAATACATTTGAGCCACTTGAACTGGGAAATACCACAGAATTAACTTCCACTGGACATAAGAGATCAACAATTACCATAAAAAGTGAATCTGAAGAGTTGAACTGCCACAAACACTGGTCACAGGTTCTTTAATGTTTTACACACATTACTTTTGTTCAGCTTACATGTGAGGATTGGCTGATTATTTGATTCAGTTTTACGCTTTGAACTGGGAATGTTCCAGAGGGAAATATCCTGTTACTGAGCGTCTGGAATACAGCAACAGTTATCACATTTGAAAGAGAATTTGTAAAAAACATTCCTGAGAGTTGAGCCGCAAGTGAATGACAAGTCTGTATTAAAATGTAAAATCAAAAGTGATCTTAAAAGATGAAAGGTTCTTTTTGTAAACCGAACAGTGACAGATCAAACTCATCTCTGTTGGAAGATAATAGCTGTATGTTTCACTGTGAGACTCACCGATCTGGGAGGGAGTCAGACCTTTCTTGGCCAGTTTAAAGATCTGCTCTTTCACATCGTCAGACGTCAGCTTCAGCCACTGCACAGATACAAAAACAAAAGATATTTACCAAAAACACTGCATTAACACAAAAACAAGATATTTACCTTTCAAGAATACTACACAAACACAAGATATTAAACTTTTCAAGAACACAACACAAACACAAAACTTTAGGCGCCAGGGTTTTTCTCTTGAAATCTAAACCAGTAAATATAAAGCCTCTAAACTTGATCTTGAATTAAAAAAAACAATAATCTCCTGCATTTTTTATACAACCACTAGGACAGAGTTGAAACTTGAATTTTCCAAACTTCTGAAACTTCTCAAACAGAATCTGTTAACAAACAGACTTGTAGACAAAATTACTACTTTGACGCCTAAAATATAAACGTACAAAATCACTGCACAAACACAGGTTATTTCCTCTGACTGGCTGGACTAAATATGTGTTTGTAATATAATGTTTCACAATCCTGTTGCATCGTAGCACAAACCCTGCAGCACTAAACATTAATGCTAAATACAGCACTTTTCAGTAACAAAGTCAACATTAAATTAAGAGATCTTGATAAAAATGTCTTCCTTTAATATTTATTGTAAAGGAAAATATGACATTTCATTTGCAAACTGAGCCAAACTCTTAGAATGTTACAGAAAATATTATTACAATGAAAAAAACACCTTTTGTAATCTTATCAAATACTATCATTCTAACAAATTTAAAAAGTATTATCTGAACTCAGATAATTCCATGACTTCTTCAAAACAATTCCCAACATCTTCATCCCCTTTTTAACTCATTCATACATATGTTTCAATTATTCACTTTCATTAACTGATTAAGACAGAAAGACAATAATGTTTGCAAGAGCAAACACAAATAAATAAAATGTTAAACTTCAAATGATATGTTATAAAATCTAATGTCTTCTTTAAGTCCAGTTTCAAACTCTCAAAATTACTTCGTTTGATGCCATCACATGCCAGAGATTTTATATTTAGAGTCACGTTTTTCTCCATCTCAACGCAATCGGCTTTGATAAAAATTTATTTTTGAACCCAAAATATTTACTTATTTTCTGTGACTTTTCTAGGTTTTCCATGAATGTACAAACCCCGGTCTTAAAACTGTCACTTGTTAAACTTGAGCATAAGTCTTGAGCATTTTACTACAAACTACAAAACTAAAACCTCATCTGTATCTTACAACGAAGATAAATTAAACCAGGAGTGAGTCTCTCTGAACCTAAACACAATAAGAGTTAATAAAATACTTACAGTTGGCACACTGCGTCTGTAAGGCAGAGCTGACTGGGACAAGCCCTTTCTGTGGAGCACAAAATACACATGTTAAAATACTTCTTCAAAAACACATTTACTAAAGAGACAAAGACTGGATCCATGAATGACTTTTACAGTTACAACGCAAAACTACTAATATTTAATAAATAAACCAGTAAAATAAGCATCAATAATGATTCAAACGAGTTTATAGCTTGACATTTGAACATATTAAGCAGATTATATGTGTACAAGCCAAGACTTTTTGTTTTAAATGCAATGTTCCTGATTTACTGACTAAAAAATACTTCTCAAACACGCGTATATGTCGCCTCTTCTTGAGTTGAAATCATAACAGCGGGTTTATCACGGTTAGAATGCAAAAAACTACATGTCAAACGTAAAAGAAGCTGCTAAACTGTTCATAATAAATGATGAAATGTAAAATAAAACAGTTGGATTGTGTAAAGTCTCCTTCCGCAGCAGTGAGTCTGAGCTAAAGCCTGAAACACCGGCCTCAGTTCACTTTTAACAGCCTCGTGTCAATATCAACGCTAAACTACATAATTATTCACATTTTCCATCATTTACAAATCTTACAAAGTCTTTTATTTCGTTTTAAACTGGTATAAATGTGTTTTCTGGACGTGAGTCGCGGCTAAACTGAAGCTAAGCGCCTCCACACGCCGTTAGCTCAGAGCGACACCGGGCTTTTTAAACGCTTTTAACTGCATTTTTCACACATTATTTGTCTTTATTTCGGTCCGTGGACGTGCCTAAGACGTTCCCACGGCCGATCCTCGTGACAAACCCGCGCTAGAGCCGTTTTGGGGCGATTTTCGGTCAGATTTGGGGCTTACCCGGGAGCGTGCATGCGACCCATGATGGCGGCGGAGGAAGAGAGGGAGGCCCACGCGACACAGAAGAGGAATCTGCGCAGGCGCCGGGGTGACGTCAGCGCGCACGGGGAGTCACGCACGGAGGCAACAGCGCCCCTGTCACGTAAAGCGGGATTGTTCTGGATTTAATGAGAAACTTCAGGGATTTTCAGCGTCTAATGGATAAATAATAATTATTGCTTTTAATCAAATAGTTTAAATACAGTAAATGTCGCTTTATTCAACTTATTTAGACCGGATTTTGCATAAATGTCTTTAAAATTGCGCTTTTTCTTTTTATCACAGCCAAAAAAATTGAATACTGGCATTTCTTTTGTCCGTTTAAATCACTAGGAATCGTCACCACATGTATTATTTGTAATTATAATAAATTTATTTAATTTGTGTAATTATGAGGCAGACACAAGTTTAACAGTATAATTCTACACTTTTACTGTTAAGAGATTAGTAATTGACAAACATTTGTTCAGTGTTTGGGGAAAAGTATTGAAAAAGTAATTAGTTACTTTTTACTTATTAAAAATGTAATTAGCTACAAAACTTAATTACTGCCCCCAAAATGTAACTTACTTACATTACTTTAGGATTTTGTGTGTCTTATTGCAAACATCGATCAATAATAAGAAATACCATTTTGTTATTGACATTTAAACAAAGACAAACAACAGATGAGCTGCTTAAATCAACATTAAATGATTCTGTTCCTGCTCCAGCTGCTGATCTGTGTCTCCGATGAGTTTTATCTCAAACAATAAGTCACTTTTGTAGATTCTTTGTACTTTAAAGTAGCTACAAGTGTTGTGTTAGTAACTGTAATTTACGTATTTTCACAGTGACTAAGTTACACTCAACATTGCATTTGTTTAACCAGAGCAGGGGTCTCCAACCTGAAGCTACCAGGAGCTCGATACAAATGATGCTTTATTACTCAAATTGTATTTATTACATGTTTATTTCTACCGTAAATGTCTCTTTAGATGCCTAATTGTGTCCACTTCTAAATAGATATTTGCTCAATTTTCAAATAGAGCTCATAACTATGCCAGAGTTAAGTTAAATATTTGGTCATCGCTAACAGTTGTAGCTCGCCGCCAGTTTTCTATTGCAAAAGTAACTCTCCGGGCAAAAAAGGTTGGAGACCCCTGAACTAGAGAAACCATTATTTCTATTGTAAAATTAGACTCTTTGCATTCTAACCCAATAACAGTGTTGACAAAACTTATAGTTAAGAGTAATTTTGACTAGAAACAGTAGAAAATCTTTTGTTTTTGACATTTAGTTTTAATAATGCAGCTGTTTCTGTCAAAGGTCTCTGGACTTGTGTTTTAGAATCAGTTCAGTCCAGTTATTTTGTCCCGCCCACTTGGCTTGGAAATGCACTTCCTGTTTAGATCTGTTTGTCTGTCTTGTGGGGCAATTTTAATTAAATATAATGACAGTAAAATAAACCCATCGACTGAAGTCTACAGGCTAAATGCAGCTAAACAGGAAGTGCACGTCCTAGAAAAGTAGGCGGGACAAAATAAGACTGGGCGATCTTTGGACGATATTCTGTCAGTTCAACATAAATGTGTTCAAACGTTTCTTCCAATATTCTGCTTGAGGTTTAATCATCAGACCAGTGTTGGGTGTAACTGTCACTAATACTTGAAAATACTACTAGTACTTACTAACAAAATACAAAATCTTCTTGTGTGAGATAAAACGTCATTGACACAGATCAGCCGCTGCCTGTGACAGAAGAAATGTTGATTTGACTGAATTTGAGCCGATTGAAGCAGCTCATTTGTTGCTTACCTTTGTTTAAATGTCGATATTAAAATTATAAATCCCATTTTTGATCGGTTTGCAAGAATACACGCAAAGTAATCCTAGGGATGCACCGATCCAGCTTTTTCTGTTCCGATACCGATTCCGATACTTTGACTTAAGTATTTGCCGATGCCTGATATAAACCGATACCAGTTTAAGAATTGAAATACCTTATTTTTCTTATCAAAGCATAAGACATTTGGTGATGTAGTGTTATGTAAATATTATTTCTAGTGCAAGTCACAACTTAATAACTTAATCTGAACAAAATGTCAAACATTATGACATGTTCTGAATCAACACCAGCCAAAACATTAGTCTCATTATGTCCAATTAAAGGCACAACAATGGTATCGACTGAACCGATATCATAGAGTCGATACCCGATCCAGCAAAATTGCCTGGATCGGCACCGATATCCGATCCCAGTATTGGATCGGTGCATCCCTAAGTAATCCCAAAGTAATGTAACTAAATGACTTTCTTGGAGCAGTAACTAAGTAGTGTAACTAATTAAATTTTTAAAAGTAATAAGTATTGAGTTACTAATGACTTTTTCAAGTCATTAGTAACTCAACGCTGCATCAGACAAATATCAAACTTTGCCAAATAATCACACTGAAAAAAATACAATCTTAAATAAGTTAAATAGTGCTTGAAATAAGAAGTAAATATAATCTTTTTTGTAGATTTCCACTGCCTTAAAATAATGAGATCAACAATGGAACAAGCAGAACTAAAAATTGGGAATAGAAAGACCACTGCAAAATATAAACAAAATATATTGTTCTACTTGTCAAACTTAGATAAATGTCATTCACTTTAGGCACTTATTCACTTTAAAACTAGAAAAAAAATCTGTTTTAATCTCCTATTTTCATTTTTAAGACTGTATTTTTTCATCCTAAAACGTAAACAAACAGAATAATTCATTTAACCTTTTTCTTCAGGCTACATGATTTCTCACTAGTATGCATTCTGAGTCAGAATTTTCATCCTGATGATTTAACGTTTTTCACGCTTTACAGCGAGTGTCACTATGCTAACAACAGTTACCACATCTAAAAAAAAAACAGAAAAGTGCACACAACGGATTTATTAGACATAGACAGATTTGGGACTAATTTCCACCTAATAGATACATTAACAAGGCATCAGTGCTTTTAAGTTATCTTGTTGTAAAAATCGAGTACAGTCCTTTAATAATCCACCATAGCTACAGTTTTTTAGATATTTCAATGATTTCTTGTTACAAACGTTAGAGTGAGTCAAATTTTCAAATAATCAACTCATAATTTTGCTAAACCCAAAGTCTTTTACAAATGTGCTGTCCTTATGTTCTGTTAGAGCCCTTTACTACAACTTTTTTAACAGATATTTTACTATCATTTTACAGCCGTTAAAAAAAGTGGAGTAAAAGGCTCCAACCAGAGATTATTGACACAAGGGATGAACTTATTGTAAGAGAATTCTGCTTTACATAAAAACTTGTCTTGTCTGTTTGAAAATTCACAGCTTAACTGACTTATTTTTTTATTATTAATGATAGTAGAAGTCTTCAAAGTTTCATCTGGACAGTGTTTCCGAAGATCAAGACGTTTCGACTCTCATCCGAAAGATGACTGAAAATGACTTTGGGATGAGAGTCGAAACTAAAAGCTGCATGTTTGATCTATAAAATTATACACGGTTTGGCACCTCCACCAATGAAGGATTTTATTAAACAAAAGTCTGTCAGTAAAGCTGGATCTCGACTTACTCGAGCCACTGTCAGAGGCGACTGTGAACTTCCATTCAGGCGAACGTCTTTTTCTCAAAATGTTCTGTCATATCAGGGGTCACCTTCTGGAACAGTATCCCACTTTCTGTGAGGGAAAGTACAAGTTCACTGCCTTTAAGAAGCATCTGAAACTATGGCTGAGAAACACACAAGCATGTGATCATTAAGTTTTTGTTTTGTTTTTTCTAAATTGGATTGAAAAGATTAGTGTAAAATGGTTGTGCAATATGAGTCTGTGCAGTGATATTTTGTGCAATGGGAATTTGTGCAATATGAAGTAGTGCAATAGGATTTTGTGCAATGTTGGGTAGTGCAATGAAATGTGTGCAATATGATGTAGTGCAGTAGAAACTGGTGCAATGAGTAATGGGAATTAGTGCAATTGGAATCTGAGCTATGGGCATCGGAGCAATAGGAGCTTGTGCAATGGGCGTTTGTGCAATGTAACTTAGTGCAATGGGATCTGTGCAATATAAATTGTTTTTGTGTGACTTGGAGGTCTGGGCAGGAGGAGCGTGTGCAATACAGATGAACTGTCTTTTCTATCTTTGTAAGTTAACTTTTTGTCTAATGTTTCCATTAACACTGTCTTGCTTGTTTGTGTTTGTCCAGCTGTAAATATTCTGTGTTTTATTCTTTTAACATCAACCTGCCAGGGGGTCTGCAGATGGAAATTAGCCCTAGGCTATAATCTGGCATATTTACATTTGTTTGAATGTTCATTAATATGCATTGTTCCCCCTTTTTCCTAAATAAATAAATAAATAAACGTCTTGATCTTCGGAGACACTGTCCAGATGACTACTTTGAAGACTTCTACTATGGATCGCTCCTGGATGAATGAGGGACTACACCGTCTATTATTAATGATGTGTCTCAATTATTGATTCTTTATAGTCGACGAACATAAGCAGCCACGGAACAATAAAACTGTAAAAATATTTGTCCAGATGAAGTTTCCTTTTGCTTCCATCACAAACTCACTTAAACAGACCGTCTTTTCCGTGAAAGCAGCGTAAATCTGAAGCTCCGCCCTCCATCTGGACCATGACATCATCACGTTCTGACCAGTTTTAACCAAACCATAGACTGTTATAAATCTGATTAAACAGTCTATGAACCAAACATCTGCACATCCTCCAGTTTGTTTGAGAAAAAGGTTTTATTGTTGAGTTTGGATCAGAGTTTGTTCTGCTCCAGAGTCTCAGCTGCAGGATTAAAACATGAAACACAAAACACTTTTCATTAAACACTGAAATAACACTCGTTCTGTCGTTCTGAGGCTCGTGAGTCTGACTGGAACATCTGCTCCTGAAGCTTTGAGACGAGAAACGTGCAAAGAAAACATTTTATTATAACTCTCTTAAGTGCTGAGCTGTTTGAAATAAAAAAAAACTCAAGTCTGTACAGGAACTTTTCTCTCTGGAATATTTTATACAAAACACTGGGACTGAGTCTGGATTGGAACAAGAGAAACTAGACTCTGGAGACTATTAATGGGAGGATTTATATAAAAGTATAAATGTACCTGAGGTTGGACCAAGTCTCAAGTAAGTCTCAAGTCTTTCACCTCAAGTCCAAGTCAATGAGAGACAAGTCCAAGTCTTCTGCTTTTAGTTTTAGTCTATGAATCAAACTACCACATTCATCTTATATTTTTATCAAATATTCCATTTAAAACAAGTTTCTGGTCACAAAAAAGAAAAGAGGAGGGAGGTTGTAAATGTAAAACTACACAACTTTGAGGAGAAGCTTCAAGTCGTCTCAAGTCAAATCCAAATAGAAAGTAGAGACTGGAGCCTGACTCAAGTCCAGGTCATGACTTGTACGTCCACACACCTCTACATTATATATCTCTGACCAGGTTTATCTGTGCCTTTTAGCAGTATTAATACTCTTATGCGTATAAAAATATGAAGGCGATGCATAATCAGACTTGTCCGAGTCGTTTCTTCATAGTTTTGCGTCAAAGTCACTTCAGCAGCTGCTTTAGGTTTAAACGAGTGTCAGCTCATCTCTTTGTCCTTTTATTGGAGTATTTTATCATAAACACTTAGAAATGCCTTCACCTTTTAGTATCGGTGTCAGCTATTGAGATACATGGTACGATATCGATACTGAAGAGTCCTGAAGTGGAGATGGAACCCAGACTTTGGCACTAAAAGGATTAAAAGTAACAGATAAAGATATTTACCATGTTCTTACAGAAAAAATGCTTAATTGGATTCATTTTCTCCAATAATCTGATCAAACACAGTTTAATACAATCACAATAGATAATACAGAGTTTATATTATAGTCTTATATTTATACTTTATTATATTACTGCATCACTTCAGTCAAAATAAAGTTTCTCAGTCAAAGTAAAAGCCTCCGTCCGGAGCCGAGCTTCAGGTGAACACAGAGAAAAGCTGCTGCTGCTCTTAACGAGTTTCATGTTTTTAAAGTGAACCTGGATACAATCACATGTTTACCCTAAAACACTTATAATATCATTACTTATATAATTCAGGACAAATACCTTGGAAGTATTTGTAGTTTGTTAAATAGTGTTATGAAGAATGACATGGAGGCTGCCATTTTCCTGCAGTTATGACATAAAATAGTGTTGTCATGGTAACAGGCAGTAGCAGGTAACTAAGCGACATGAATTACTGGGTTAAACCTTGTCCGTTTGAGCCGATTATGTGGAATCTAGTGACACTGGAGATATTCGAGAAGAAGAGGCAAGAACTGGACACTGTCAGTGGTGTTTTTGTTTCAACTGTTCACAGATGAAACTGTGGGAGTAACCATGGAAACACTATTTATGTCATCAACCAATATGGCGGCTCCTAGTGGCTTGAAAACAACATAAACAATGACAATTTAAAAAAACAGTAAGCAGTTATATATTTGTTTGTAATTTATTTTATAATCATGAGCAGTACTAGTGTTTAGCCATATTTGTCTTCATATCCAGGGTTCCCTTAAAGAAATGTGAGGAACTTCACGTCACAAAAGGATGGCTCAAGCCTCTGCACATTCTGTTGTGTATCTACATTTAACACTTAATAAATGTACGAATATGAAAAAGCTCAAGTGTCAAAGTAAAAAGAATCTAAAGATGTTCTGTGTAACTTTGCCAGTTAAAGGTTTTGACTCTATGATGGAAGACAAACATATTTAACATGTATGTGTTTAGGTTATTTTATTTCTAAGAACTTAGATTGTGTCACAACCTCTTTTCAAATAGATAATATGTTTAATGGAACTTTCAAAGCTCATCAATGCAACTCCATCAAACGAAGTTAGAGAGTTCCTCTTTAAAGTGCTGTGGACAAAGTTTACAAAATGATTTAATCTTGTGTTCTAAATAACTTGATTTGGCCATGTTTTAATAGGTAATGTGCCACACCGAAGCAAAGGTGTGCCATGAAAAACACTGCTCTATACACATTATTATAACTCGCTTACATCGCTGCTCACCTAAAGCCTGGCTCTGACCTCATGGACCTCAAAAAATAAGATGTTCTACAGTCTGTGCAGGAGGATTTGTGCTTGAGCAGGTCCTGGTTCCTCCTTCTGCTGGACGTCCCTGCTGTCCTCGTCTCTGTGTCTGCGTCTCATGTGCATCTTCAGCGAGGTTTGTGAGTAAACGTCATGTCGCAGACCACGCAGCTGTACGGTCTCTCTCCCGTGTGGACTCTGACGTTCTACAGTCTGTGAGGAGGATCTGTGCTGGTCTGGTTCTTCTGTCTCCTCTGCTGGACTCTGAGGTCTACAGTCTGTGCAGGAGGATCTGTGCAGTCCCTGTTCCTCTGTCTCCTCTGCTGGACTCTGAGGTTCTCAGTCTGTGCAGGAGGATCTGTGCTTGTGCAGGTCCTGGTTCCTCCTCCTGCGGACGTCCCTGTGTCCTCGTCCCTGTGTCTGCGTCTCATGTGCATCTTCAGGGAGGTTTTGTGAGTAAACGTCATGTCGCAGACACGCAGCTGTACGGTCTCTCTCCGTGTGGACTCTCAGTGGATTTCAGGTGGTGCATGAGCGTGAAGGTCTTCAGACACACTGGACAGCTGTAAGGCCTCTCTCCCGTGTGGACTCTCATGTGGTTGTCCAGGCGGTCTGACGCGTGAAGGCTTTGTGACAGTGTGAGCAGCTGTACGGTCGTTCTCCGTGTGTTTCCTCATGTGCGACTGCAGTTACACTTCTGAGAGAAGCTTTTCTTACAGAACGGGCAGCAGTGGGGTTTTTCTCCGGTGTGGGTCTTCATGTGGACTCGGAGGTGCTGCGGGCGAGAGAAGGGTTTGTGACAGACGGAGCAGCTGTAAGGTCTCTCTCCTGTGTGGCTGCGGATGTGAGCGTCTAAGCCCTGTTTGGCCGTGAAGCGCTTCTCGCAGACAAAGCACTCGTACTTCTTCTCTTTTCCTGCTGCTGCTGATGCTCCAGGCCCTGCAGCAGCTCCAGGTCCTCCTCCAGGTCCTGCAGCAGCTCCAGGTCCTCCTCCAGGTCCTGCAGCAGCTCCAGGTCCTCCTCCAGGTCCTGCAGCTCCTCCAGGTCGTCTCCTACACTTGTGAAAGGTCCAGAGTTGTGAGCAGACGTCTGTGTTTCCATGTGATCAGCTGCAGGATCCTCCTCGTCGCTCTGTCCCTCCTCCTCCTCCTCTTCCTCGCTCTTCACACACACTGCAGTGAACTCTGGGAGCTGCTCTTCCTCCGGCTCCTGTTTGATGTGCAGAGTGTTTGTGCTCGTGTCGTCCTCAGACTCTGGACATGGTGCTGGTGCTGCTGTTGTTCTAATGTGGAGCTGTGGAGTCTGTGAGATGTTCTCCTGCTTTACCTCAGCCTCAGGACTGGACCAGACTTTCAGAATGACTCCTGCTGCTGCGGCTGGAGTCTGGAGCTGTGGAGAGACAGGTCCAGATCATCAGGTTAATCAATAATCATGCTCATTCAAGTCACACTATAATCATAAGAACAAGAGTAGGTCTGGTCAATATCGTGATAAAAATCGAATGGTGAGCTCATCCTTGTGACAATCTGCTTTTTTAAGGAAATCGTGATATCGAGATTTATCAATTCTCGATTGAATCCATCTGTTCAAACACAGACTCTTTTTTCTAACTGATTTTTCTCAGCCTCAGAAATGTCAAGTTTTCTTACAGCAATATGGGGCTGTTTTATTTTTTTTATTTTTGTTTTGTTTTTCAAAGAATTTTGAAGATTGTGTTTTATGACCTGCACTATCAAGTCATAAAAGAGGTGAATTTTGTCTATTTTTCAGGTCTAAATTTAAAATATAATGGACTTTTAGCATATTTGTAGGTCTAGAAGTTGATATTGATGTTAAAAATAGCTAGAAACGTGTTTTGTGGAGATCCTCTAATTTAATGATTATATTAAATATTTTTTATTAAAATATTGAGGTCACTTGTTTTGGGATTGGGATGCTTATTTTTCTCTGAAAATCTGCAACACTGATCAGCCTCTGACGACTGGATCTAGACATTGACTGTGAATAAGGAACTTTCTAAAAAATCATTTTGAAAATAGATAATTTAACAATCGTGATAAAATTGAAATCGTGAAATGACTCTAAGAAAATTGTGATATACATTTTTTCCCATATCGCCCTAAACAAAAGAATAATAACTGACAGTTTTAGAAGCAAAAGAAGTAGTAGTAAAAGTTTTACTTTGACTTAACTTTAAGCACAAGCAGAATATCTGATCCAGTTTTGGATGATTCAGGAAAAAAATATACATATATGTGGCAAAGATTGTTCATAATACAGACGAATACTTTTTAGTGAAGCAGTGGTATCACTGTAGGAACTGAAAATCTGTTAACTCTTAAAAAATGTGTCACTCAGAGTAATGTAATCACTCAACAACTTTATGAGAGTACATCTTTAAAAGTCACAAACGTCCTTATTACAGCCAATTAAGACAAAATCATAAAATCAGTTTAACCCAGATTATGGGACAAAACACCAGATACAGCAGCGTTTCATGACCTTCTAATAAACGTTATTTAGTTCAGTTTTGTCACTGAAAATTATTTTAGCTACAGCTACACTATTGTTCAGAAGTTTGTGGTGACTTAGAAATTTACATTTTTAAATAATAGCAGTGTTTTTCTTCATTAAAGAGAACTTTAAACTAATCATAATACACTCTGTACATAGACAATGTAGTCCCTCATTCATCCAGGAGTGATCCATAGTAGAAGACTATGGACTATTCCACTCTGTACATAGTTACTGTGGTTTCTGACTGCTCCAGCTGCTAACGTCTGGTTTTTGGTTCAATATTTACAAAGTGCATGAGACTCCACTGTGTTCTCTCGTTGTGTCAGAAGCTAAAGGAGGATTAACAAACCTTGAACATTCATGTTCAAGCTGCAAACAGTTTGTCTGCTCAGAGAAAACGCTCTTTCCTTTGGGCAGGTGGAGTTTCTGGAGCGTCACATTTGTGGCTCGATTAAAAAATGTCAAACTTTAATGTGAAACTCCACAGTCTGAGAAATGAAGGCTGTTCCATTCTGTGTGAGACCAAACTTTTGAAAAAAAATCATTTGACCCAAAATATTTCTAAATGTTCCTAAACTTTTCCTGTTTCCACACAAGGGTTATAATACAATATTGTGACATTACAGAGAGCCCAGTATATTCAGATTATGCAACAATAATAAACATTAAAGTCATATTTTCAGTCATTCTTTTCTATCTCAGTGGTTCCTTTTTTAGGAGCAAATTCGTAGCTTCAGACTAAATTTCTCTCTCACCATTTCGGCTGTAAGGCAGAGGTGGGCAGTTGTTTTTCTCCGAGGGCCAGATTCGAATCCAGACGAGTGACAAAGGGCTGGACCACAGTTACTGAAAGTGTTTGTTATTATTTACAAGCACATTTTGGATAAAAAGGCTACTTATCTCTTATTATTACACTTATTAATCACAGGGTCAAACACACGGCCAAGTCAATTAAAAAAAGAAAGAAATATACACTGGAAAAAAATGTCTATATTTGCTAAAACGTCTGAAATTTTTGTGGTTCAGATGGCTTCAGTCGATAGATTTAGATTATTTAACTTGCTTCAAGGTGTTTCTGTCTTGTTTAAATAGATTTGCAAACTTGATTCAAGCTAAAATATCTTGGAAACAGCCAGAAATGTCTTCAAACAAGTGAAATATGCTACGAGATATTTACAATTTTATTCAAATCTGGCTAAAAGAACTAAAAATTAAGATAAATATTCTGAATTCTAGTAGGTTTAACTTAGACTAGATAATATAGATAACAAGACTTTGCAGGATACGAGTAATGCTTATTCTGAAAAAAATGCCGGGGGCCTGATTGAAACAAGTGGAGGGCCACACCTGGCCTCTGGGCCGCAGTTTGCCCAGGTCTGCTATAAGGTGTAGTTTCTTTGTTTGCTTATTAAAATATTTAAAATGTTATGATTTTTTGTATAAAATGTGTGTTAATCTTCTGAACTATTTTTGATGCGAGTCCTGCTGTTTAACTTCAGATAACGACAGATATATTGTGATCATTTTGGCATCAGAAAACCACAGTTTCATCCATATTGTTTGTTACATCACTGCAGGGAACTTTTCCAGGATTTCTTCTGACTGTCTGAACCTTGTGCTTTACCTCAGACTCTGGACTGGACCAGCTCTTCTGAAGAACTCTCTGTGGGATCAGGTCCTGCTTCGGTCTGGGTCCAGGACTGGATCGGTCCATCAGGTCCTGCTTCGGTCTGGGTCCAGGACTGGATCGATCCATCAGGTCCTGCTTCGGTCTGGGTCCAGGACTGGATCGATCCATCTGAAAACCATCTGATGTGTGGAGCTGTGGAGTCTCTGAGAAGTCCTCCTGCTTGATCCTGGAACTGGACCAGCTCTCCTCAACATCTCCTCCTCCTTCTGCTCCTCCTCCTGCTGCTCCTGCTGATGTGTTTAGATGTAAAGTCTGAAGGGAACATGTCCTGCTTAGGCTCAGAACTGTCAGTCTGATGATTATTCTGACCTTGTCCTAGTGCTGTGTGGAGCTGTGAACTTAGGAACCAGTCCAGGAGCTGCTGTTTCCTCTGGTTCTCCTCTTTAGTCCTGCACAGTTCCTCTTTACTCCTGCTCAGTTCTTCTTTACTCCTCTGGTTCTCCTCTTTACTCCTCTGGTTCTCCTCTTTAGTCCTGCTCAGTTCCTCTTTACTCCTCTGGTTATCCTCTTTAAACCTGCACAGTTCTTCTTACTCCTCTGGTTCTCCTCTTTAGACCTGCTCAGCTCCTGTTCTAACTCCTCCATGGCCTCTTCCACCAGGGCACACACTTCCTCCGCAGCCACAGTCAGTCTCTCGGTCACTAAAGCTCGGAGTCTGAGCGCTTTAAACATGTTTACAAACGGCCGCTAACGTTAGCATGTTAGCTTTAGCTTAGCTCGGGGGCTAAACTGAGCACGTAGCGGCAGTGAGAAAGAGGCGTTTATCGGGAGCTTTTTGTCATTTCTCTCCTCGTAAAGTCCACAGGGAAACGTGAAATACACCCGGAATGTCCGCGCAGGTCTGTGTGTGGAAAAAGATAAAAAGCTCCGCGTCAGAAGCAGAAAAACTGTCAAAAAACTGTCCAAACCGAGAACAGATGGTGGTGCGTTTACGACCGGACAAAAGCTCGGACTTGTAGTTTAAACGAACAAACAGTTCAAATCATGGATCTGGTTCAAATGTACAAAATAAATTAGATAGAAAAGATATAAAGATGACATGATTATCAAACAAAAGTAAAGTTCTTTCTGATTATAATCGAGAATTGCATAGAGCTTTTCCCTCAATCAGAAAATAGTTTTAGAATAAAGTTTCCCTCAATTAATTATTTATTTATTTAGTTAGTTAGTTAGTTAGTTAGTTAGTTAGTTAGTTAGTTAGTTAGTTAGTTAGTTAGTTAGTTAGTATTGGTATCAGTTTTACCTGTATTAAATTTATATTTAATAAAAACTATAGCTTGATCTTATATCTGTAGGTTTGAAGCATAACCAGAATCAGAAAGATTTTTATTGCCATTGTCAGTGAACAAACAATTCACAAACTAGGAACTTGCTACGATGCGAATAGACCCATTTACTGTTAGTAAACAAAGATGGCTGCGCGCGCTAACTGGTGCCCTGAGTGGTGCCCAGTCTCAGGCTTTTCAAGCTACGCAGGTGCATTTTCATTAAAAAATCGCAAAACTCTCTTTAAAAACTCAATTTAACAACAGCAAGCGACTCCAGATCCATGTACAGTTAGCTACTGAATGTTAGCATGACGTTAGTAAGTGTCCCGACATTCAGACCTGATATTTACTTATATTTGATGGGAAAACTCATGTGCACAAGAGAAAAGCTTTGAGCTACAAATCCCTTGATGAGTTTGACAACATAATTTGCGGAAAAGTACAGGAGGTGAGTTACCGTGACATTGCTTAAGATTTTTGTGCAAGTTGTGTTAATTATTTATCAATTATCAGTGGAGAATTAAGAGTCAGTAAACTGCACCTGTGTGGCATTATTTTGTGCTGATTTCTACAGAAGATTATTGTATAAAAGACTCAGAGGATAAACTTACATGACTCTGAGGACATGTGTTTGTTTTGATAGTGATCCCTCATTTTTTCTATAGATTTTAGCGGCAAGCTAGTTAGCCCGAAAAAATCCCGAGTTATAAAATGTGTCACTGGTGCAAACCCAAGGAACACATTAGGAATGGTCAGAGCTTCGTTTGAAGTCATTGTTAAGTTTTCTGACCGTTTAATATCGTTAGTACAGCTTACTCGTTTTGTATAGAAACTTATGGGGAAACTCTGCGGAGGCACCAGTGAGGCTCCGCCCCCAAAATGACGTAGGCTCTGAACGGGTCTATGGTGCAACATATAACACAGAAAATACACATAAAGAATAAAAAATATATAAAGAATAAAAAATATCAACTATAATAAAACATATTCAATATGTATAAAATCAAAAGTAAGGGCATGTAAAAAGGCCAATAAAATTAGGCAATAAAAATTTAAATTAACAAACATATTGTACAGTTTTTGTTCATGTTGGACAAAAAGACTAAAATGTTAAAATGAGCTGGAGGTGATTCCTCTTCACAAACTGTGCAAGAAAAACGTCTCAGTTATTATAACTATAGACTATTTAAAACATTGTGCTAGTGGTAAAACCAGCTGGAAAACTATCTTAGATCATCTGAGAATTAAAACAGAACAGTATGAATAACTTGAACTTCTCATTTCACTAAAACAATATTAAAGGGACTATACTCAATTTTTTGCAACAAAATTAGGGTGACCAGACGTTCCTATTTACCCGGGACAGTCCCTATTTGAGCCCTGTGTCCCATGTCCCAGCAAATGTATCCAAAACCATTGCTTTGGCCCAATTTTACACAAGACATGTCCCAGTTGTCCTGATTTTTGACACTTCCCAACAATGAAAGGAGAAATGTATTGCTATTTACTCAAACTAGACAAAATCGTTCTTGAAAATAACCAAAACACAACAAAAATGCATCAATTTGCACTGTCAAAAGTTTTAGAGAAAATACATGAGTATGAATGATCTAAATGCATAAGAATGTTCTTATTTACTCATTTTCACGAAAAACTTTATTGTGTCCCAGTTTTTAATTTTGAAAATCTGGTCACCCTAAACGAAATAACTTAAAAACAATTTTCCCCTAGCATTGCTGTATTGTTAATGTATCTATCCAGGTGGAAATTAGTCCGCAATGTCCTGTCTATGTCTAATAAAACTACGTTTGTGTCCAATTTTGTCTGTTTTTGTTTTTTTTAGCCTTGTGGCTAACTGTTGTTACCATGGAGACTCAACTCACTGCTAACAGCCAATGAGAGAGAGCGTAGCCATGGTAACCTATAGCAACAAATGTCCAGTTCCAGCTCCATCTTGTGTGGGAAGACTTAACTGAAGTTCTCAGACAAACTAATAGGAGGCTGAACTTATAAATTACTTTTTCACTTAAATACTTTGATAATTGAACCTTTTCGTGTTTGTACATTTATTTATGCTTCTGTTTAACCAAAATAACGTGAAAAAATCATGAAAAAACATACTTTAATTTTTAGCTATTAAAATCTTCCTTTATAGTAAAAGCAGTTAAGTAAACACAATAATTATGTAAATGTGTGTTCATATGCTCTCTCTAGTCATTATTATAACTCATTGCTAATCCTCTGCTGTTGGACTCATGAACACTCTATAAACCTGCGACTCTGTTGATCTCCTGCATTGTCACTTTAACAGTCACATCATCACCTGTCACTTTATTCACTTTATTCATTCGTTCATTTATTCATTATGTTAGTATTATCTTACCTCTTGCACTGACAGATTGCACTGTTGTTTTGATTGTTCTGATTAATGTGTATATTTTTATTGCCTAATTTTTATTGGCCTATTTTTTCATGCCCTTATACTTGATTTTATATATCTTAAATATTTTTACTATACTTGATATTTTTTTACTCTTTAGATTCTTTATTTGTGTTTTCTGTGTTATATGTTGCACATTAGCACCGCAGCAAGTTCCTAGTCTGTGAATTCTGTTTGTTCACTGACAATGGCAACAAAATTCTTTCTGATTCTGATTCTGAAAAACTTTGTCTTCACACTGTGAAGTCATCAGGTTACTACTTGTTTGTTTTTTTCAAGAGATTTTCAAACTTTTCTTCACAAACCTGTTATTTATTCATGTAAAACCGTCACTTATATTTAATTCTAGGGTTAAACTGATGAATTATGTTAAAATGGGAAATGAAACCTGTCAGACACTTTAATCACAGATGTGTGAGCTACTTTTATTACTGTTTTATATTGAGATTTTGTTCAATTTTTGTACAAGCTTATCCATTGTTTTGTTCTGACAAAATGTGACGTCTTTGTTTTAAATACTGAAAAAGTTCAATAAAAACTATAAAAATATATAGTCCTATAGCTGTCTTTATTTTGAGCAAATACATTAGTAAGTAAATAACACGTCTTTTAAATATTACAAACTTACAAATACATATTTACTTTTTTTGTTTGTTTGCAAAGGTTTCATTCTGGGTATTTCATTAACTATTTAATCAGATTTTTAGCAAAAGGGTCTGCATGTGTTCTGCAACTGTCTATGAAAAACTCTTTCAGAAAACTAAACTTGAAAATCTCTGAACAAAAGAATAATTTGACTGTTTTGACCTTTAGTATTCGTTTTGTTCAGATTCTTCCCTCCTCCTGACAGAAACACAGAAACACAGAAACACACCTGTCTCTGCTGCAGAATGTGCTTCAGTCACGTGACCTCGGCCTTTCGATGACTCAACAGTTGCTGGAGTGTTGCACTGAACCAACGGGTGCCTGGTTCAATTCCCCAGACTCTCTCATTAGTCTGGATTCAGCTGTGGAAGATGAGCTCACGATTACGCCTGGATTACACTGAATTACACCTGAAAGTCACCTGAATTTAACCGGAATTACACAGAAAATCCAACCAACCAGTCTTCTACAGAGAATGTAAGATAGTTTAGCTTTAATGTGAATAAAAATAACTGTTCTGTCATAAAAATATCTGAATAACTTGTGACAAAAGGAGTGTCCTAATGCAAACATACAGAAGAGAAAGAAGCATGAACGCTCCTCAAAATGAACAAACCACGCCCCCCAAAACCCCAAAGCCTGATGGGTGAGAGAGACAGTAGAACAGTCTAATCGGCCCTCAACTCATTTTCTAAATAATACAAAAAGATACTTTCTCTTGTTTGCCGGTTTAAAACTTGGCTACTATATTAGACTTGACTTGGTCCTATTTCTGGTTTAATTCTGCTTTAGACCTGCTTTGGTCCTAGTTTAGTCCTGGTTTAAAGCTGAGATTCTCTTAGTACTAATCTAGTCATTAATAATAATTGTGGTTTAGAAGTTTTGTAGAGAAATAAAATTCAAACATAAACTATAGCAGTGTTATTTTCATCACTGAAACAGACAGAGTTGTGAATATTTTGCGTAAGTTTTGTCAAAAGTGGTGACGTTTTGTGCAACTATCCGGCCCAGAGACATGGCCTTTAGTAAAATCTGTCCTTCAAGAAAGAAATGTTGAAAAGCCCTGCAGTAGAACCATGATGCAACACGACAGGATTCTTGAAATGTAAGGAATAGATTTGGTCAAATTTAACCCTTTAAGCCCAGAAACGGCCCTGGAGACGCCGCTCACTTTTAATTCTCTCACTTTGACTTCTCCAGCACCAAACGGTTTGAGTTTTAACTGAGCTTTTTTAGTGCATCATAAATAAACTACATATCATACACAGCTCACATTTTCACCTGAAACATTGGGCTTTTTGATCAGTTTCAGCGTCCCAGGTAAGACTTCACACGCTGCTCTCGCCTCCACTTTTTTCCTCGACTATAGTTCTGTTTTTAAGACTTCATTATCCAGCACAATCTCCAAAGAAAACGCAGATATACAACGAATGTCAAAAACGTACACTAAGCTCGTTTTCACCCTTTTTTTTGGTTGTGGCGACATTTTCTTTGGGTTTAACGATTAAATTTAGGCTTCAAGTTACTGGTCTGAGGCTTGGGGCAGGTTCAGATTTACTCATTAAACCCGAAGAACCAAAACTCGTGGTTATTTCATGTTTTGGATTTTTGTAACGATGAAAAAAAAGTCTGGAAAAGTGCAACATTTTGTTGTATATCTATTTGTTTTTTTTTTAGACGGGGTGACAAAGTTTGAATCTATGAAGAAAATAACTACAACTTCTTATCTGGAGTATTTGAGACCAGTGGTTCTCAAGCTGGGGGGCGGGGGTCCTCAGAGCTTTGTCTGGTCACAGGGTCAAATCAGGAAGTTCTAAGTTCAATTGCATTAGTAAAGAGCTCAAAAAGATAGGAACAAAAACACAACAATAGCTGTTATTTTGACTGAAATAAATGCTTTTTAACTGTAATTTTGAGTCTCCGGTTCAAAGAGGGGGGTTTGGGGAAAAGATTTAGACCAATAAATGCATCTTTGACAGTTGTTAACTCTACTGGTCCTTCTCCTGAACACAGACGAGAAGATCCAGTCGAGAGCAGGATTTTGTGAAGAGAAAGTCTGAATACTTTAAACAGCCTCATGTTTTCTGAGACTTCTATCACTGCTGTGCTAGTTTGTGAGATTAAAGCTGCAGATACAAGTTCATCAGATATTTGTGGTCATAACTTTATGAATGTGTGTCCTAAAAATAAAAATAATACTACTTTAGTTCACCAAAGCTCAAAGAGGCGGTGTTACAGTTTAAAGTTCACACTGACGTTGTCCTCAGTCATAATCAGTTTGATCTGAGTCAGAATCATAAACAAACATCTGATTCAAACAGAGTCCTAGTGCGATCACATTTAAACTAAAAATAGTTCTTTGGCAGAGAAGAGTTGGAACAGCTTTCAACAACATTGCATCATCGTTGTTTCTGCTCGGCTCAGTCACAGGCTTTAGTAGAATGAATCACGCAGAGATGAATGAACAAACTGAAAGACACATAAACATGGAAGTGAAACAACATCATTTGGAGTTTTGTTTGTGATGTTTGTGTGAGACATTCCCTTCCTGTTTCCTTCTCCACGTGAGAGTCTAAAGTGACTAAACACATTCTTATCATGAGTCTGAGCGCAGCAGGAAAAGAATCTAAACCAGAGTTACAGACGTGTTTAGTAACTTTATCTAGAAATACAACCTGACTCTGTTACAGGCAAAAAAACTAATTGCTGTACGTTTGTCTTTACTTTTGTAGTAGGGTACATTTTTACTTTTACTTCTTAGTTTGATTAAATATCTGTACATTCTACTTCCTACATTTTAAAAAACAGTTACTACTTTTGTAAACAAGTTCAAGTCTCTAAAACTTTATTGTAAACAATTATCTACCGTGTATATTACATGATAAGAGTCAGATTAGTTAAGAATCAGAAATGGCAAGTAACTAAGTATTTTTACTCAAGCACTGCATGTATCTAAGTAGTTTATTTTTTTTTGAGTATCTGTACTTTACTTGGGGACTTTTTACTTTAACTTCTTACATTTTTTTTTAAAAGAAATATCTGCACTTTCTACTCCACAAATTAATAACAAGTGAGTTACTTTTTAAGTCCACTGACAGTTCTATATTTGAACTGCAAAATGTAACTTTAATCTGGATTTGTACTTACGCTTCACAAAAGCAGGCTACAGGTTATTTGATGTAATAAAAGTGTAATAAATCTGTATAAAACTCAAAACTTACAGGCTGCAGCTCATCGTTTGTTCAAGTTTTTGTTCAGAAAAAATGTTTGAAAAGCTTCTAAATCTTGGTAAAAGTAAAACCCAGCGTTAACCTAAAGTTATTGTTGTTTTAGTCACTTTTTGTGATTGTTCTCATACTTAGAATAATCACAAATAGATTTTTTTCTGCCTTATCGTGCAGATGGTTACACACCAACTTTGTGATTTTACTTTTTACTTAAAGGTGCACTGTGTAACTTTCTGGAAATGTAAAGTGAACTACGCACTTTGCTATAACAAGTTAAAACCATACTTGTGGACATTGAGAATAGGTCTAAATACATTTTATACCTTAATGTGAAACAATACAGCTACACTAACCACTTTTCTATAGAAACAAACAAGAGCGAGCTTCTTCAGGCCAAAAAAGCGTCCAGTTTGGGGCCATGCAAAAGTCAAAGAGAAAGATTTTTACTATTTATTTAGTGCAACAAAGAAAGCTTAATGGCAAAAACATGCTTTTTTTTTGTACTTTAGCCACCTCTGCAGTGTTTAAGATGCAGACGGAGAGTTTGGCAACACTTTTCACTAATACATAATGAGATTTAAGATTTTAGGATGATTATTTGTCCGAGTTTGACCGTTTCTAATGTGACTTACTTAAACTTGAGCAGCTGATGATGACACAACTGTTCTGTAGCAACCAGACTGTAAACACGAGACAAAAGACAAATAAATGACACAATAGTTAAGTCATGAACAATAATATTACATAATAATAGCTCTGTTTGGTTGAATTATTGTTTTAGACTGTCAGAAAAATGTCTCTTTTAGATACAATACGACTTCTTTCATACTTTACACATTTGATTTTCTGTTTAAGTCCCGGTTTGACCCTGATTTGTCCTGGACTGTTCCTTTTATGACTCTTGTTTCAAACCTAAATAAACTCTGTCCTCGGGGCTCACATTTCTCCGGCTCTGCAGGTTTAGAGCTGCTTCTCGTCTCGCTTTATTAAGTCTACATGATAAACAATCTGATTTAATCTGATCTGAAATAAACAAGTCATAAACGATTTTGTGTGTTGTTTTGGACGTTTCATATTGAAGTAAATGCTCATCAAATAAAACAAACAGAGAAAATGAAAATATAGATTCAATAAAATGACTTTATATTACCCAAATCTTGCTTGTATCTCATAATATGAACTTTAAAATAATTGTATGTAATCAGATCATCTAAAAATCTATAATGAAGAAGACCTAATGTATTTTCAATTATTTAAAAAAGCTATAATTTTTAAAGTCACAAAAAAGCAGTGTTGTATTTTCAGTAGACACTTGCATTCCTTTGCTTTAGTATTACAAATGTTTGGGAAAATAGTGTTTTCTAGCCTCAAAATTGTTCATAAGCTTCATAAAAGTAAGCTATAGGTGAATTGGTGTAATAAAAGTGTAATGAATCTGTATAAAACTCAAAACTTACAGGCTGCTGCTCAACGTTTGTGAAAGTTCTGGTTCAGAAAAACGGTTTTAAAAGCTTCTAAATCTTGGTAAAAAGTAAAACCCAGCGGTAACCTAAAGTTATTGTTGTCTTAGTCACTTTTCTGAGCCCAGTCACGTTAAACTCTTAAATTAAATTACGTTATATCAACAGATTTTTAGATAAACCAATATAATTTACAATGTTTTTAGCTTGCTAACGTTAAAAATGCTGCTACAAGCTAATGTTAGTTTTCAAAGATAAGTTAGCTAACCTTTGCCCTTTCTGAACGTTACTTATCACTTTTTACAGATAATAAAACGACCTACGGCTCAGTTTGGAAACAGAATACTTTGGAGATATGTTAATTTCACTCATAAACAAAGTATTTTCGCTTTTATTACTGTATTTTCAAAGTTAAATCGAATGTTTTCGGGACGCCGAGGGAAATTACCGGCACTTTCTATGCGTCACCCGTTACGTACCACTCATGGGCGGGAAAATCCGTGAGCGACAGGAGCTTCGGCCAATCAGAGCGCGGAATCACGTCACCGTATTTACATAAAGAAGAGGTGGCGCAACCGCTTGTCATTCTGCCTTTTACTACGACAAACGAAAACATGGAGAAAAGTACGAGTAAACGCCACATTCACTGAGCGGGACCGACTCAAAATGCGTAAAATCTGCGTGAAAATGAAGCGACAGCCGTTGGACACACGAAGACTGCGGGATTTCGTGGATCTAGACGAAGAATATCAGAATACGTGACTGGTTTTTCCGTTGATCACAAAGCAGCAGCAGCAGCGCGGTTTGTGTGTGAGGAGGAAGGAGACAAAATGGCGGCGGAGGCTCGGCTTGGTTCGGATCAGAGCGCGGAGACGGTGGAGAAGTTCGGCGGGGCGATGGAGCGGTTCGGCGGGGCGATGGAGCGGTTCGGCGGGGCGATGGAGCGGTTCGGCGGGGCTGGCATGGCTCTTCTGCCCTGGACCAAACACATGCTGGTGGTTCTGTGGGACCAGCTGCGGGTCTTTCTTCAGATCATCTACTACACCTGTATATCAGGTAAGAAAAATTAAAAACGCTTTACAACTCACGTATTTTGTGTTTTACGTTATAATTAATCAAAACGGAATGATTATTTTTGCATTTCAGACTCTTATAGACCTTTTAAAAACCTGTAAATAAACACTGGAAGTAAAATAATCGTGTGTAACATAATGTAAGTTGAGTATTATGAACTTAAACCGTCATAAATACATTTGTTTTGATAAAAATCAGTGTAGTTTAGTTGTAATGCTTTCTAAGTGACCAAGGACACAAGTTAATTTTAGATTTTACTTGACAGATGCTCACAAAAATATTAGTTGTTGCTTGTTTTTTTACATCCTCATTAACACAAATGACTGCTAAAAGCTTAGATATTAAAACAGTGTTTGTTTATTCTCTTTTTGCACTGGATATTCTGTTTATTTTTTTTGGTTACGGACAGATATTCTTATTTAGCTTTATCTTTGTTTATAGTAAGTGACTTGGTTTCATTTTGGATTAAAGAAAAAGTGTTGTTTATAACGTCAAGAAAGAAAAGATGTAAATGTTTGACCCTGATTAAAAGTTGTAGAGCTATTCATTATTTATGTTTAGTGATGTAAAAGTTAATTTGAGGATTCTCAGAAGTTGTTTACAGCCTGAAGTTTTGGGTCATGTTTAACTTTAGCTCATTTGCTTCGGACATAAATAACTCCAGAGTTCATTTCCTAAACTAATGAGACAGAATCTGCTCACATCGTAAACATAGTTGTGATTGTTTTGATAATTCCTCTTGTTGCCATGACACCGTTTTCCTGTCCGTAAATGTGTCCTTTTTTGGGAAACAGGAAGTGAAGTCTGGATTATGGGCGGGTCCCTGGAGACTTTTCACTTCTGAGGAATTTGTTTGTAACTAAAACTGTTTATAGTTAATAATAAAAGAGTTTTTTACGGGTTTGGAGTAATTCTTTATTTTGGGAATTAAGTGGACTTTTCCTGTTTTGTGTGGAAGAGTTACAAAACAACCACTTCCTGTTTGGTTAGAATCACTGAGCAGTGAACCTCAGAGTCATGACTCGGACAGATCGTTTTTAGTCGCTGCGAAGTAATTGTGTACCAGGAGTCGCCACCTGCCGCTGGAGTGTGTTTGGTCGAAGGTCCAAGCCCTGTTTTAGGTCGAGGCTCATTTAGACGATTCCTTCAACAACAAAAACACCAATCAATCAATCAAGCTGTATTTCAGCTCAAGGTCCATATAAAACAGTAAAAAATAGAAAGACACAAACAAAAGACTAAGTCCATATAGCAGTGTTAGAGTTATGAGACTTAAAACACTTATTTTGTCAAACCTCAAGGCACTTCACAAACTTCTACACAAAGTTCTAAATCACTGCGTTCGGCGTCGGAATATTATTGTGCATAAATAACATACTGCACAAGTGCATCATTCTATGGATCGAAGACTTTGACCTGAACAAAAGGGAAAGAACTTAGCAAAAGTTTAAATAGTTTATCTCTAAATATAAACAGGTTAAATATTTCTTAATCTTTGTTCATTATTTTATAGTTATTTCACTGGCATAAAAGTCACCAGTTACCAAACAGTTATTCACCTAAATTTTGTCGAATTTTGTCCCGCCCTCTTTTCTAGGATTTGCACTTCCTGTTTAGCTCTGTTGCGGTAGTTTACATGTTTGTCTGTCTGTCTTGTGGGGCCATTTCAAACATATGTAATGACAGTTAGAATAAACCATCGACTAAAGTCTACAGGCTAAATGCAGCTAAACAGGAAGTACATGTCCTAGAAAAGTGGGCGGGACAAAATAGGGTCAATAGAAACACTCCGTTTGTATTAGTAAAGTCGTTCTAAAAGATATTTGTGATTCACTTCATTGATCAGTTAAACAGCTCGACTCTGTGACTTTATCTAACCTGAGACTTTTGTGTTGTAGTTTTCCAGATGTTCCGGTTCGAGGTTCACGTGCGCATCACCGACGACCCCTCGGTGACCTCTGACCCCTCGGACCCTTTCCTCTTCACCAGCCTGTTCTCTGAAGACGCAGCGGGCGACCACACGGAGGCGCTACTGTCGAGTCTGAGAGGAGACGACCTGTGCTGCGACTCGGACGGAGGAGTCTATCTAGGACACAAGTGAGTAGGACGCAAGGACGCATGTTAGGACACAAGTGAGTAGGACGCAAGGACACATGTTAGGACACAAGTGAGTAGGACGCAAGGACGCATGTTAGGACACAAGTAAGACAAAGATGTATGCTAGGACAAGAGTAAGAGAGGGTGGAGTTTATCTAGGACACATGTTAGGAGACAGGTGAGTTAGAGACGGAGGAGTCTACTTAGGGCACAAGTGAGTAGGACGCAAGGACACAAGAGAGTAGGACGCAAGGACACATGTTAGGACACAAGTGAGTAGGACGCAAGGACACATGTTAGGACACAAGTGAGAGAGGGAGTGTGAATTTTGACAGTCAAGGTCAGTTTAGGCTTTTTTCCAGGTTCATCCACAAAAATATACTCACTAATGACAAAAATAAATACATTTAGCATATTTTCACATCTTCAGTTTTTATTATTAACAAAAAAATATCATGAGACAATGAGGCAACATTGGGAAGTAAGTCGTCACTGTCGGACTTCCTCACAACTAAGAGGAAAACCACAATCATACTGTATCATGATCTTTTTCCACATTAATATCACGATGTATGATCTACGATATGATATTGCCCAGCCTTAATGTAATGTATTATAAATTATATCAATATGTATCATGTATATTTGTATTTTCACTGATGCTCAAATAAACTAACTAATTAAGTGACTGACACAAGGTTTGGACACAAGATGGGGGCTGGGTTTACTTTACAGTAACTATCGGGCGATTATTCTTTTGATTAATCAAATAGTTGTTTAAATCTTCATCCAGAAAAAGTAAACCCTGAGAAAAAATGGCCTCAAGTTAAATGAGACTGATTCAAATATGTTTTTTTTTCCTGCCTTTAAAAATATGTGGCAACTAAACAATCCTAAAAACAAATAATTTTGCAAAAGATGAACAAGCGCGAGCATTTTCTCATTTCAAAATGGCAAAAAGTCCAACTGTACTAGTTTAAATAATTACAGAAATATCTGGTTCTATCCACAAATATTTCCAGAAAGTTTCCACTTTAGTCACATTTACCAGTTCATGATTAATTCAATAATCAATTAGCTTGTTGCAGCTCTAGTTTTTGAGGCATGTTAGGAGACGAGAGGGAGGACATAAGTGAACAGCTTCGAGGTTCTGGAGTTTTTATAGTTTGATGTGAGTCAAGAGTCAAGAGTCCATTCGACCAATCAGGAGCTGACGTTCCTCTGACTGTAAACGTGTCCTGACCTGTGACCTCTGACCTGTGCCTCCTCAGACACCCCTCGTCCTCGTCCTGGGCCGTGGGCGACTGGAACTTCTTCGTGTCGAGTTCGGAGGCGGTTTGTTCGGACGAGGACCGCAGCGGCGCCTCCTGCTGGAGCAGCGAGGAAGAGCACAGCCTGGAGTTCGACTGCGACGAGAGCAAAGCATTGTGGGAGAGTCTGTCCCGCTCCAACGACCCCTACGACCCCTTCTGCTTCTCCGCCTGCATCTCCACACGAAGCAGCGGCAGCAAGGGACTCTGGGAAACGGAGTCCAAGCACGGCAAAGGACTGTGGGAAACGCAGGCAAACAGGAAACACACTCAGACGTCCTGTGAGGAGAGCAAAGCATCCTGGGAAACTGAGTCCAAGTCCAGTGACATCTGTAGTCCAGCTTTAGACCAAGATTTGTGTGAAAATTTACAAGAAATTTACACAAAAACCATCCAAACAGAAGAAGACGAGAGCAAAGCATCCTGGGAAACTGAGTCCAAGCCCTTTAACATTTGTAGTCCAGTTTCAGACCAAGATTTACAAGAAAACCAAAGTCATAAAGTCACAAATCGCAAAAGAGTTTCGACAAAAACCGTCCAAACGGAAGAAGACGAGAGCAAAGCATCCTGGGAAACAAAGTCCAAGTCCAGTGACATTTGTAGTCCAGTTTCAGACCAAGATTTACGAGAAAACCAAAGTCATAAAGTCACAAATCGCAAAAGAGTTTCGACAAAAACCGTCCAAACGGAAGAAGACAAGAGCAAAGCATCCTGGGAAACGCAGTCCTGCTTCTCTGACGTCTGTAGTTCTGCCCCGGAGAACAAAAACAGAGAAATGACTCTGGACAGCAAAGCATCCTGGGAAACGGAGTCCGCTCCTGCAGACGTTGTAGATCTGCCGAGTGAAGAGGAGAGCAAAGCATCCTGGGAAACGGAGTCCAGCGGCGTTTGTAGTCCAGTCTCAGATCGTGAAGATGAAGCCTCAGCGGGCGACCGACGGGAGAGCAAAGGATTCTGGGAAATTGAGTCGTGTAGTCCACAGACCCAGAGCAGAACGTCCGATCTGAAGGAGAGGAGCAGAGGATTGTGGGAAGCAGAGTCCACTTCTGCGGACGTTTGTAGTTCTGTTTTCGACGCTCAAAGTGAAGAAGAGAGCAAAGCCTCCTGGGAAACGGAGTCCAAGTCCAGTGACGTTTGTAGTCCAGGTTTAGACGAAGATCTGTGCGAGGAATCCTGGGAAACGGAGTCGCAGGAGAGCAGAGGATCATGGGACAGCAGCAGCAGAGCGTTCAGCAGAGCGTTCAGCAGAGCGTTCCCCGCCGGCCGCTTCTGGGACGGCAGCTCCGACGACTCCAGCGACGCCGAAGACGACTCTCCGCTCCCGAGGAAAAGTCCGGTGACTCGGTCCGACTCCGACAGCAGCTGGAGCTCGGAAAACTCTGAGAACGGATCGGAAACGTCGGAACAGAGGGAGGAAAACCAGCGTCTGTGGGACCTGTTCGACCGAAACAACGACCCTTTTAACCCCCTGTGCTTCAGCGCCGCCTGCACCGAGACCGAGGAGGAGGAGAGAGAGGAGAGACAGAGGAGGAGGAGGTGTGGAGGAGAGAGGAAGAGGAGGACGAACTGTGGAGTGAACAGAGCAAAGAGCGCGACCCTTACCATCCTCTGAACTTCACCGTGCTCAAGAGGAAACGCCCAGAGGAGAGAGAGAAGGAGGGAGAGAGAGAGGAGGAGGAGAGGAGAGAGGGAGGAGGCACTGTCAGGAGGAGGAGGAGAAGAGGAGAGAAACCTGAGCTGGCACACAGAAACCTCCAGAGACACTCACATCCTAAAGTCGTCTTCAGACCCTGGACCAGAGCTTCTTCTGCTTCTGTTTCTCCATCAGCTCCAGAGAAACACCAGAGGAGACCTGAAGGACCTGAGGCTGAGGGAAGACCTAAAGGAGCTGTTCAGGAGGTCAAGAAGGTGAGACACATTTATATTTCTATATTTCACAGTTTAGAATCATTTTTTGTGTTAGAAGTCAAAGTCAAAGGGAAAGTGTAGAGTCAGATCTTTCACTGGTGACTGAGAGAAGTCTGACGCTTCACCAAAAATAATGAATATCCACAAAAAAATGTAAATTAAATGTATTTGAAGCAAAATAATGTTTCAAACAATAACCAAACAGTCAAAATAAAGAAGGATGGGGCAGATAAAGTAGGATGAAGTCATACCCGAGGCGGCTGCAGGGTTCAAATGCAGGAACTGGAAGTCAAAACTGTCTCTTCCTCTTCCTTTGATTGGCTCCTACAGAAAACTAATCAAGTCTTTTCTCCTAAAACTTGTTCACAAAAGACAACAAAATGATGACTTTACAAATAAACTTTTGAAATACTGCTGAATGTTGGATTTGGTCAGTGGTGGAAGTCAGAACTTCCTTCAAACTTCAGTGGCTTGAATGACCTCAGCTGGGATTCTGCCTGCCTCAGGTCATGTGACTGCCTCAGGTCATGTGATTCAGGTCGTCATGTGACTCGTGTCTGAGGTTAAACTCACGAGAGAGAGAAACACAAACACGACCCAGCGTGACTGGAGCAGAAATACCCGAGCTGCAGACTGATCCTGATGTGTTTGTTTGATCAGGACAGTTTTTATTTATGAACATCTGGAGCAGCTACAGTGAGAATCTGCAAAGATCCTCATGTCTTATCTGTCTCTCTAAACACAAACACAGAAAACAGATACAAGAAGAATACAATAAAAACAGTGGACAGACTGGGTTTTCCTTCAGCCACAGTTTGAGCTGCAGTTTCTTTGTCTATTGTCAGAAGAATACATTTTAACGGAGAGTTAAACATCCAAAGTTTACATCCAAAACACACAAAAGACATGTTTTAGTCACGTCGTCGTTGTTCAATCTTTTCTGAGCTGAGGAGGACAAGTTTGAAGTCTGTAGAAAGACCTGTTCACCCAATTAGTTGGTGCTTGTTTTAATAATCGATTAGTTCAGATTAGTTCAGTTTTACTAAATCTTACTGTTTTCCTTTAAGAAATGTGTTTAATCTGTTTAACTGTCTGTGTCTGGAAGAGAATAACTGTAGTTTTAACTGAACCAGTCCTAACCTTCTCTCTGTTTGGTCCAGGTCCGGTTCTCAGACCAGGTCCAGGTCCACGTCATGAGGTCGTGGCTTTTCGCTCGACAGGCGTCACGACGAGGAAAGTGGGAGGAGTCAGCCAGAGACCGAGAGCGCTTCAGGAGGAGAGTCCTAGAGGCCGAGAAGGTCCTGGGACCGGTTCTAAGTCCAGAGCACCGACACAGAGTCTGGACCAGGACCAGAGCAAGACCGGGACTACAACAGGACTAAAACAAGACTAAAACCAGACTAAACCAGACCGAGAGCGCTTCAGGAGGCGTGTCCTAGAGGCCGAGAAGATCCTGGGACCGGTTCTAGGTCCAGAGCACCGACACCGAGTCTGGACCAGGACCAGAGCAAGACCAGAGCAACAACAGGACTAAAACCAGACTAAAACCAGACTAAACCAGACCGAGAGCGCTTCAGGAGGAGAGTCCTAGAGGCCGAGAAGATCCTGGGACCGGTTTTAGGTCTGGAACATCGAGACCGAGTCTGGACCAGGATCAGGACCAGGACCAGACCAGCACTACAACAGGACTAAAACAGGACTGAAACGGGACTAAAGAGCACTAAACCTGGACTAAACCTGGACTAAACCTGGTCTAAAACAGGACTAAACCAGGACTAAAGCAGGACTAAAGCAGGACTAAACCAGGACTAAAGCAGGACTAAACCAGGACTAAAGCAGGACTAAAGCAGGACTAAAACAGGACTAAAGCAGGACTAAAGCAGGACTAAAGCAGGACTAAACCAGGACTAAACCAGGACTAAACCTGGACTAAAGCAGGACTAAACCAGGACTAAACCTGGACTAAACCTGGTCTAAAGCAGGACTAAAGCAGGACTAAAGCAGGACTAAAACAGGACTAAACCTGGACTAAAACAGGACTAGAGCAGGACTAAAGCAGGACTAAAGCAGGACTAAAACAGGACTAAACCTGGACTAAAACAGGACTAGAGCAGGACTAGAGCAGGACTAGACCAGGACTAAAGCAGGACTAGACTAGGACTAGACTAGGACTAGTCTTGGACCTGTGGCACTGATATAAAACCTCAGATTTGCCTTAAACTCTGAACCACAGCGGCTCCTTCTCCAGAAAAACTCTTTTATTTATTTATTATTTTGTTTTTTGTTTTGTTTTTCTGTTTGTGAAAAGTTGAGTTTGTAAAGTTTGTGCAGATTCTACCTCAGAAACACTAAACTCTGATTCTGATGATATAATGAGACAAATCATGTTTTGAAGCTTTAATAATGTTCCAGATGAAACTAAAGTGAGTCTTTTATTGGATTTATTGATGATGAAACGATGGCTTTTGTTACAGATCGACTGATGTGGCTTTTTCTGAGGCCGATTTTCTTATTTTAGTTTTTAATTAAAGACATAACTGAGATGAGGTAGTCTGTCCAAAAAAGAAACGATTCAATCTAAACTATTATTTAGTCTGACTACAACCTGTTCATGCTCATTACAGAACATTTGAAAGAGGAATTTGAGAAGCTGCTCCTTTTGAAAACAACTAGAGATGCACCGATCCGATACTGGGATCCGATACTGGGATCCGATACTGGGATCAGATATCGGTGCCTGGGTTTCGCTCTTTGATATCGGTTCAGTCGATACCATTGTTGTGCCTTTAATTGGACATAATGAGACTAATTTATTGTCATAATTAGGGCTGTGCGATATTGACAAAAATGATCATCTCGATATTTTTTTGACGTATCTCGATGACGATATTCAAACGATATTAATGTGTTGACATATGTGCTTGTTTAGTTACTTATTAGTTCAGGTTTACACAGGAACATTGACCACGTCCAAAAATGTCTTTAATGAGTGATTTTGTTCTTTATTTTAACTCTTTTAAAATATGATTCATGAAGCAAGAGTAAAATATCTAGTTTGACAAGTATTTTGTAACTCAAACAAGGTGGGTAGTTTATTTGCCATTTGTAGTTAAAAACCACATTGGAAAATTCTTGTTTTTACGACATTTACACTCAGAAAGTCATTTATTTTACTCTGGATTCCCATTAGTTACTAATAAGCAGCTAAATAAGACATATCTGAACAGATTTATTTCGGACTGACTCAATATTGTTTTTACCTCATCAGTTTTTCTCCACAGTCAGGAATAAAAATGATAATGACATAATTCAAGCACTTTTTAGCGCATTAGCTCATGTAAGTTTGTGTTAGTAGATGTTCAATAAATGTTACTTACTTACTAAAGTGTAGAATTCCCTTTTTCAGTTTTGTGTTTAATAAATTCCCTTTTTTTTCCTGATAAACACTATACTCTATATTTATTTTTTGCATATCTCCAAAACAACATTTACGATATTATCTAAAATTCGATATATTGCACAGCTCTAGTCATAATGTTTGACATTTTGTTCAGATGAAGTTGTGAAGTTGTGACTTTCACTAGAATTAATATTTACATAACACAACCAAAAGTCTTATGCTTTGATCAGAAAAACAAGGTGTTTCAGTCCTTACAACGGTATCGGTTGATATCGGGTATCGGCAAATACTTAAGCCAAAGTATCGGAATCGGTATCGGAACAGAAAAAGCTGGATCGGTGCATCCCTAGAACAAACTGTATAATTTCTCTCCAAAACTAACTCTGAGCTGATCAGTGTGAGAGCAGACGACTGTTTAAACAACCGCCTCATCAAATATCGGCCAAAATGAGGCCGATATATCGGTCTGTCTCTCGCTTTTGTTCATGTGACGTCACAACAGTCTCCTGATCAATCACGTTTGGATTTATGACGTCACTTTCAATCATGATTATTGTGTTTGTTTTGTGTGTTGTTTACTCTCTGGTTGCCGTGGAAACAGATCTAAACCAGAATCATGTTTTTTTGTTGAATCGTTGGTGCTTTTGTAGTTTTTTTAGTTTTTTCTGGAGAACGAGTCGATTTTAAACTGAATGTGTAAATGTGTTTTTTACGTGATTTTGTGCAATATTTGTACCGTTTCTATATTTATAGTGAAAATCTATTTAATTTGTGTTTTTTGCACAAAAACTTTGGCCTTTTTTATGAATGTTTGAAACTTGAAGCTGTAAAAAAGAAAAACTGCTTTTATTAAAAATACGTCTGAGATTCTGACTTTGGGCTGGAATTATTTTATTTCTCAAATGTTATTTTAGTCGCAGCATCAATAAATAAATGTTTTATGAATTATTTTACAAGTTCAAGTTTTAGTTTGTGAGATTTGTTAAAACAGTTTTCTCTCACTTTACCCAGACTTTTTACCCAGATTCCTGCTTATTTGATCTTGAATTGTCCTGCAGCTCAGAAAACCTCTGTTTTCACCTACCACCTGTCCCCGCCCACTTGTCTGTATTTACTTGTGAGTTACTCAAAATGCATCGTCTGAGTAAAGTGTTGGATTCAGAATGGTCAGTGCTAGATAGTCTTCCCTCGGGCCAGACTATCTAGCATTAAAGGACACATATTATGCATTTTTTGTGTTGTTTTTTTTCTTCAAACCTGCTCCGAAGCTCCTCCACTTTGGAATCTCAGGCACCAGAACCATTAAAAAAGTCTGGTAAAGTCACACAAGGGTTGTGTGTGTTTTCTACATCAAAAATTGAGTTAGAGCTCTATTTACTGACTCCAAAGAAAATGACAGAGGTTATGTAATCAAACCAATCTTGCCTGATCTGCTAATCCTGCAGAAATGCTCAAAACGAGTCTGCAAGATTTATGGACTTAAAAACAGAGCAGAAGATCTCAGGGATCTATCTATGACATCACAGATCTATCTATGACATCACAGATCTATAACATCACAGATCTGGGACATTCAGAACTGTATTTTTGGGAGAACAAAAGATATCTGACAAACAAAACTTCAGCAGTATTTGTGGTGAGGAAGTAACTTTACAATAGGATTAAAAACTCAAAAAAGTTGATTTTGCATAATATGTGTCCTTTAACCATTCAGAATTGCCATGGAACCACTTTCAAACTATTCATCTGCTTTTTAAAGTCAAGTTTTACATTTAGTTCTGCAGTTTTAAACCTGGGGATTTTCGGTCGTTTTAAGATGGACAGAATGTGATTTATGGATCTACACGTGTCATAGTTTATGACTAAAATCTAAAGAAGAAACTCAATAGGTCTCCTTTTAAAATAAGATTTAAAGTGTAAAAACGGCTCCAAGAACAAAAAAACTGAATTTGACAAACGTCCAAAACTAAACAGAAGTGTGTTCAGTGTTTTTTAAAAATATCATTTATATACGTCACAACATTCCCTTTAACTGCTGAGAATTCTAGAATGTGAAACCCAGCAATGTATTTAGATTTATAAGAATTCATTCAGGTGTGTTTGTTCTGTCTTTAAAGTCGACTCTGGAGCAGAAAAGTCTGATTAAAGTCTGGGTTTAAGGTCTGAGTTTGAGAGATTCTGTTGTAACGATGTCGTCAGACTCAAACCTCCAAACACCAAACACATGATGAAAGTCTCAGGAGACGCTTTTCTATTAAACACACATGAACCAGATGCCCTCCCACATGAGCCAGATGCCCTCCCACTGCAGAGAAGAGCCAGATGCCTCCCACATGAGCCAGATGCCCTCCCACTGCTGCAGAGAAGAGTCAGATGCCCTCCCACTGCTGCAGAGAAGAGCCAGATGCCCTCCCACATGAGCCCTCCACTGCAGAGAAGAGCCAGATGCCCTCCCACAGCTGCAGAGAAGAGTCAGATGCCCTCCACAAGAGTCAGATGCCCTCCCACTGCTGCAGAGAAGAGTCAGATGCCCTCCCACTGCTGCAGAGAAGAGCCAGATGCCCTCCCACAGCTGCAGAGAAGAGCCAGATGCCCTCCCACAGCTGCAGAGAAGAGCCAGATGCCCTCCCACAGCTGCAGAGAAGAGCCAGACCCTAACCCTCTGCATTTGAATCAGTCTCGTGTAAAACCAGGTGTTCGTCCTCAGACTCTTGTGCTTCTGAGGCTGTTTTAACGGTTTAAATGTTATTTTCTCTCACATTTTTAGACTTTTCACATTTTCCAGACAAACATTAAACATTAAAATTAAATAAAGTCTTTTTGATTCTGGAGCCAAACGAGTTTTTACAAAACAAACTCACAATTTCATCATCAGTGAAACAGACCTTACATCAGCTCCACGTTTTACTTTAATTGTTCTCATGAGACCCCCCCCCCTCTCCTCCTCTTTCTCTCCTCCCTTCTTACTCTCTCTGCTTCTGCAACCCCCCCCCTTCTCTCTCTCTCTCCCTCTCTTTCTCTTATCTGTTCTTTCTCTTTCTCCTTCTTGTCTCTTTTTCTCTCCTCCTCTTCCTCCCTCCTTTCTCTTCCTCTCTCTCTGCTTCTGCCCCCCTCCCCTCTTCTCCTCTCTCTCCCTTCTCTGTCTCTTTCTCTTCCCCTCCCACCCCTCTCCTCCTTTCTCCCTCCCTTCTCTCTTTTCTCCCTCTTGTCTTTTTCTCTCCTCCTCTTTCTCTAGCTCCCTCTCTATCCTTCCCCTCTCTTTTCTCTTCTCTTCTCTCCCTCTTTCTCCTTTCTCTCATCTTCCCTCTTCTTTCTGCCCCCCTCTCATCCTCCTCTTTTCTCTCTACCCCCCTCCCTCTTTCTCCTCCTCCCTCCCTTCTGTCTTTCTCTTCCTTTCATCTCTCCATACCTCTTTCTCTTCTCTCTCCCTCCCTCCCTTCTCTCTCCCTCTATTTCTTCTCTCTCCTCCATCCTCTCTCCCTTCTTTCTCTTCTCTCACTCTTTCTGTCTCCATCTTTCTCTCCCTTCTTTCTCTTGTCTCTTTCTGTTTCTTTTCCTCCATCCTCTCTTCCTCTTTTTCTCCCTCCCTCCCTTCCTTCTCTAGCTCTCTTTCTCTTTTCTCTCCCTACCTCCCTCTTCTCTCTCTCTTTCTGTTGTAATCTGGTGTAACTCGGCTGTAACAGCGACGCGTCTCCAACGGCAACAGTCTGTGAGGCCGGCGCCATGGCAACGGACGAGGAGGGAGGAGACACAAAAGGAGAGGAGACGAGGAAGGAAAGGAGGAAAGGAGAGAGAGCGGAGGAGAAGGAAGACAAGAAGGAAGGAGAGAGGAGGCAAGGTGGGAGGAGAAGAGAAGCGATAAAGAGGAAGAAGACTAAGAAAAGGAGAAGATGTGAGGAGAGAGAGGAGACAAGAGGAAGCGAGACAAGAAGGAAAGAGAAAAGGAGAGAGTAAAGGAGGAAAGAGGAGAAAGAAGGGAGTAAACGAGGAGGAGGAGATGAGAAGAGAGGAGACAAAAGGAGAGGAGGGAGAAGACAGGGAGGGAGGAGATGAGGAGGAGGACACAAGAAGAGAGGAGAGAGGAGGCAAAAGGAGAAGAGACTAAGAGGGAGGAGACAAGGAAGAAGGAAAGGAAAAGAGAAGAGGAGGGAGGACACAAGAAGAGATAAAAAAGGGAGAAGACAAGAGGAGACTAGGACAGAGGGAGAGGAGGTAAGAACAAAGGAGACAAAGAGGAGAAGAAGAGAATAGGTGGAAGTGGCTAGGAGAGAGAAAAAGAGGAGAGGAAGAAGATGAAGAGGAGGAGGAGGAAGAAGAGGAGGAAGATGAAGAAGAGGAAGAAGAGGAGGAGGAGGAACAAGATGAGGAAGATGAAGAAGAGGAGGAAGAAGAAGAGGAGAAAGAGGAAGATGAAGAAGAGGAAGAAGAAAAGGAAGAGGAAGAAGAAGAGGAGGAGGAAGAAGAGGAAGAGGAAGGAAGAAGAAGAGGAAGAAGAAAAGGAAGAGGAAGAAGAAGAAGAGGAGGAAGAAGAGAAAAGAAGATGAAGAGGAGGAGGATGAGGAGGAAGATGATGAAGAAGAAGAAGAGGAAGAAGAGGAGGAGGAGGAGAGGAAGAAGAGGAGGAAGAAGAAGAGGAGGAGGAAGAAGAGGAGGAGGAAGAAGAAGAGAGAAGAGGAGGAAGAAGAAGAAGAGAGAAGAGGAAGAAGAAGAGGAGGAAGAAGAAGAAGAGAGAAGAGGAAGATGAGAAGAGGAGGAAGAAGAAGATTTAATGGCCATCTTGTGACTGGAGCAGCAGCAAAACTAAAGAAAAAACAAGTTCATTTAAACAAATTCAAAATAAAATAAAACATTCTGACATTATAATTGTGATGCAAATTTAAGCTTCTAAAATTAAATAAATATTAATGTAAAACCTGGAGCCTGATTTAAGTCTTAAACTAAAACATAAAGTGAAGATGATTTTACAGAAACACAAGTTCACCTTTAAGAAAAGACAAAGTTTGTAAATGTTGAATAAAGTTTATTCTTTGTTAAAGTCGCTCAGAAGAAAAGGCACAGTTTGAGTCACAAAAACAACATTATTAATAATATTAATATTTAAAATACTTTCTCTAAAAGAACATTTGGTCCAGAAACAGTTTCACAAACAAAAAGTGTGGTTTTGATTTGAATATTCACACTAATTAACATAAACGCACTTTGAACTGTGAGTCAAGGAAGGACGCAAGGGAAGGAGATGAGGAGGCAAGAAGCAAGGAGATGAGGAAGAAAGGAAAGAAGAGGAGGAGCAAGGAAGGACGCAAGGGAAGGAGATGAGGAGGCAAGGAAAGGAAGCAAGGGAAGGAGATGAGGAGCAAGGGAAGGAAGCTAGGATAGGAAGCGAGGAGATGAGGAAGAAGGAAAGAAGATGAGGAGGAGGAGGCAAGGAAGGACACAAGGGAAGGAGATGAGGAGGCGAGGAAAGGAAGCTAGGAAAGAAGATGAGGAGAGGAGGAGGCAAGGAAGGACGCAAGGGAAGGAGATGAGGAGGCAAGGGAAGGAAGCTAGGATAGGAAGCAAGGAGATGAGAAGGGGAGAGGAGGTAAAATGAGGAGGCAAGGAGATGAGGAAGAAAGGAAAGAAGATGAGGAGAGGAGGAGGCAAGGAAGGACGCAAGGAACAAGTGAAAAAAGGAGGAAGCAAGAAGATGAGGAAAGGTGACAAGGAAGAAAGGAAATGACACGAGGTTCAAAGATGAGGAGGCAAAGAAAGGAAGCAGGAGATGAAGAAGGAAGGAAAGGACATGAGGAAAAGGAGACAAGGGGGAGGAGAAAAAGAAGCAAGTGATTAGGAAAGGAGGCAAGGAAAGAAAGCAAGGAGATGAGGAAGAAAGGAAGGGACAAGGAGGCAAGAAAGAGGGAGAAGAGGAGAGGAAGGAGGCAAGGAAAGATGTAAGAGATGAAAGAGGATAAAGGAAGGGGCGAGGAGGCAAGAAAGATGAAATGTAAGGAGACAAGGGGAGGAGGAAAGGAAGCAAGGATTAGGGAAAGAGATGAGTTAATGAGGGAAAGAGGCAAGGAAAGGAAGGAAGGAAAGGAAGAAGGAGATGAGGAATGAACGGAAAGGAGATGAGGAAGCAAGGAAAGGAGATAAGAAAGAAGAGAGGAGGAGGCAAGGAAAGGAAGGAAGGAGATGAGAAGAGGAGGTAAAAAGAGGAAGAAGCAAGGAAAGGAAGCGAGGAATGATCTGAGGAGATAAGGAAAGGAAGCAAGGAGATGAGCTGAGGAGATAAGGAAAGGAAGCGAGGACATGAGCTGAGGAGATAAGGAAAGGAAGCAAAAGTTAAAAAAAAAGACCCTGTAATACCAGGAGTGAGCAGCAGGAGGCGGCGAGCTTCAGTTCTACAGTATTTACAGAAGATCAGAGTTAAAGCTGCACTCAGGCACTTTTATGGAGAAAAAGAATCGTTCTGAGACTTTTAAAGACTTTAGTCCAGACCTGGGCAAACTGTGGCCCGGGGCCAAATCCGGCCTGTGACCGGTTTCAATCTGGTCCTGACATGTTTTGAGAAACACAAATGTTTCGAGACAAAAACTTGGCGCGACAATAAAGTTGTAACATTTCAAGATTAACGTTTACATGATGTTTCTTAAAGGTGCGGTAGATAACTTTTTTAGTTGTTAATTAGTAAACTTTGTGCTTTCCACTAAAAGTATATAGTAAATACAGCACTTTGTGAAAAAATGAGACCTCTGAGTCCTGTCTGAACTGAATAATAAAGAGTTTGAGTTCTCATCAGGAGCTGAATGCTGCTCTCTGATTGGCTGAGCTGGGGTGGTCACTCCAGTTTCACTTTGTTGTTTGTAAAAGAAGTTTATAAGCCTTAAATACAACCTAAATGAATAAATGTCATTATGAACCACGTTAAAGGATTTAGGAGAGGAAGTTGTCAGATTTAAAACCTAAATTGTGTTGCAGAGTAAAAATCAGCTACACCACCTTTAATTCTGAATTAATTATTCCAAATGAATTCATTTGGAATAAAATATTTTCCTTCAAGTTTACATGGAAATATAATTCTGAATAAAGTTTACATGTTAAACACGCTAAATCGGCTTTATCTTATTCAGTTTAACGTCTGGGTTAGAAAGAGAGAGAGGAAAGGGAACGCACATACGTGTTTACGTAATTATGTCGACCGGAAAAACACATCCGATGGATACAGATACCGGGTTTTGGTTTTTTAATCACCTGGGATGTTGTAACGCCACGGACGCAAAGATGATACTAACCATTTTAGGACTTGTTCCGATGAAAGTCTTTAAGCAGCAGCTGGAGATCACATCATCAGCTCCACGAATCTGTGAGCGGAGGAAAAGTTGTCCAAGCTTCTACTTGTTTGGGATCAGAGCAGCGTCTCTCTCGCGTACATGACGTACACTCCTCTTTCAAAACTTTCCGCTGCCTCTTTGTAAAGGTTCGCGTTTTCTGATCAAATCTTTTCATTATTTGTAACTCCTGTAGCAACTTGTATGTAAAACAAAACTTTCAAGTCCGTGTCACCATCTTGCAGCGTCACTGCCGTCAGAAAGACAAGGCGAGTGCGAATGGAATAACTTTTAAGCTAATAAAACGTTTACATGAGAAAGGAATAAAATTATTCGGATTTAAAAGCGGAATAAACCACCCACTTTATTCAGAATTAAGTTTAAATCAAATAAACATTTACATCAGGAATTAAGTGTTTACATGGTCTTTTAATTCAGAATGAAATGATCTTTATTCTGAATTAAAGCCGTCACGTAAACGGGGTGAATAAAACTTTTAGCTTCATCTCGAAATGTTTACAAGTTTATTATGTCGGAGCAAACCTTTTATTTGGACTGCTCTTCTATAATCTGTTGAAGAAATGTGTTTTTTTATACCAGTGTTGGCAGCTGGTCTGGGTTTGGATACGGCCCGCGAGGAAAAAGGATCGCCCAGCCCCGGTTTACAGAGTCACACAGGCCACGCCCACAGTCACACACAAGCCCGCCCACATACACACAAGCCCCGCCCACAGTCACACAAGCCCCGCCCACAGACACACAAGCCCCGCCCACACCTGACACTACGACATCACCACATCGTACAAACTTCACTTTTACTACATTGCCTTTCCACAGACCCGACCCGTGTCTCTGCCCGGAGCTCGTTTCCATGGAGACAGCCTGGCCCCTCCACAGACCCGACCCGTGTCTCGTTTCCATGGAGACAGACCTGGTATAAAAGCGCCGAGTGCAGCTTTACGTGTCAAAGTTAAAAATGAAAGAGTCACCATCAGGTTGGTTTGTTATTGGTCGTTTTTGAGGTTAAGCCCCGCCCCTGCTCCTGCCGTCGACCAATCAGAGCCGTTTTTAAACCAGTCACAATAAATATGTGGAAAAACAAAATAAAAAAAAGTGAAATTATTCGACAAAAATCAAACTGATTCTTTTTTTACAACTCAAAATAAAATAAAATAAAATAATTTGTGTTGTGTTTGATTTAAATCTTTCCTGTTCGATTTGTTTGATTATTGCTTCAGAATTCTGATTGTTTTAGTCAAACTTTTCCCTCTTTTTCCTTTTATTGCCGTTAGAATCTGTTTTTTAGTTTTTCTCAGATTTACAAACTTCATTTTAACGTTTTTACAGTTTTTATTTCCTCCTGACGTTTGTTTGGACATTTGTGCTTCAGTTCTGCCGGTCCGCCATCTTGGAACTGGAGTTTTAAGGTTTCTCTCGGTTGCTCCATGTTTGAGCTGGATTTCTGTCGTTTTTTAGTTTCCGCCATCTTTGAACTGGAGTTTTAAGGTTTCTCTCGGTTTCCTCATGTTTGAGCTGGATTTCTGTAGTTTTTTAGTTTCCGCCATCTTTGAGCTGGAGTTTTGTCGTTTCTCTTGGTTTCCGCCATGTTTGAGCTGGATTTCTGTAGTTTTTTAGTTTCCGCCATCTTTGAACTGGAGTTTTAAGGTTTCTCTCGGTTCTCCATGTTGAGCTGGATTTCTGTAGTTTTTTAGTTTCCGCCATCTTTGAACTGGAGTTTTAGGTTTCTCTCGGTTTGCTCCATGTTTGAGCTGGATTTCTGTCGTTTTTTAGTTTCCGCCATCTTTGAACTGGAGTTTAGGTTTCTCTCGGTTTCCTCCATGTTTAGCTGGATTTCTGTCGTTTTTTTGTTTCGCCATCTTTGAACTGGAGTTTTAGTTTCTCTCGGTTTCCTCCATGTTTGAGCTGGATTCTGTAGTTTTTTTAGTTTCCGCCATCTTTGAACTGGATCTCTAAGGTTTCCTCGTTGGGTCGTCCATCTTGGAACTGGAGTTTAGTCCAGACCTGGGCAAACTGCGGCTCGGGGGCCAAAAGCGGTCCCCGACGTGTTTTTGAGAACACAAATGTTTGTCGAGAAAAAACTTGGGCAACAACAATAAACCTGTAACATTTCCAGATTAAACTTATGAGAATAAAGTCTAAACCAGTGTTTCAAAGTTAACTTGAAGTTTTACAAGATTATAATTGTAATTTAGATTAGATTATTTTTTCTTTCAAACCATTTAGTTAATAACAGTTACACAGATGGTTTGAAAAGCGGATGGATGATGGAACATCGTTGTAAATATAAAAATCTGTTGTGTTTTTTTACAAACATTTAACCAGTCCAAGTTATGAGAATATTCAGCGTAAAATTACGGTTTTAATTTCCTAAAACTTTAACCCCGGCCTCACACTGCCTCCAGTCCAGATCCAGATCCAAAAGAATAATGTTCCTCACATCAGGAGGCATTGAACAGTCTTTAATTTGTGTCAATCCGTCACATATTGGCCGAATACTGACCAAAAACACCCGTTTAACTAATAGATCTGCAGATTGCATGCAAAACATGAGTGTCATAACAAAAGTATCTGACTTGCGAGGCGAAGTGGGAAGTCAACTGTGCGCGGAAGGAGCGCGTAGGGGCCAAACACACCACACGAGGATTTCTGAGAGTCATAGGGCAGGAGCTGCAGTCTTGTCTCTCCCCTCGCTCCCGGTGTGTTATCACTCCTCTCTCCGCCAGGCAACTTGCTCACCGAGAGCGCGCGTCTCTTGCTCACGCGTGCGGCACAGAAAATATGTCTGTATTGATGCATTTTAAAGACACCAGCAGCTCTACATCCTCTCTCACACTGTTTGGGGCGTAATGTGGATGTGTAGCCTGCGTAATGACGCAGCACAGAATCTCCCAGGTGTCAGTCGGGGCTACGCTGAGTTTTGGGACATGTGGGACAGGATTCGGGATTCGGGACACATGCGTGAATTTCGGGACTGGTCACCCTAGTATGTACAGACTCTACTGGCATCTGAGACCACGAGTTCACGAGGATTCACACTCAACTTGAGAGTTTCAGGGAGTTTACGTGATCTCTGGCACATGGATATGTAAACAAGGACACTTGCGTCGTGTTTTGGGCTTATTTCACGTCACGTAATTTTCTGTTGGATTTTTCTCCGCACAGTGAGTAAGTATGGGACGTTTATTTGCCTCCTGTGTGTTCAATAGTCGAGTTTATGTCGAGCATTTTGACGTATTTGTTGCAGTAGCAGAAACGTAATGATATTATTTTGAAAACCTTCACCTGCGCTCGCTTGGTTTCCTGTTTGTCGTGTCTTGTTTTCTCATCAAAAAAGCTCCGGAGCGCTCCGGCAGTCCGGAAAAGTTCCTTCCAACGGAAATCCGGACGTACGGAGCAGAGCCGCGCGGATCTCCGGACCGGACGCATCGTGGTGTGTCCGGTCCAGGGTACGGTACAGAGTTAGTGTGAGCCTGGGGGAAGTTTAATCTATAAACGAGCTTCTTTTTATGTCTTCTACTTTAAAATTATAACTTTTCATGCCTTTGACTTTATTTTCATAAAACTTTAGCTTAATCTCAAAATGTTACAAGTTTATTCTGTTAGAGCAAACCTTTTATTTGGACTGGTCTATATTCTGTCGAAGAAATGAGTTTGTAATAATGAGAATGTTTGATACCAGTGTTGGCAGTCCGACCTTTCACCGCTGGTCTGGGTTTGGATCAGGCCCTTCAGAAGAAAATATTACCCAGCCCTGGTTTAGTCGTTTCTCTCTGTGTGTGAGCTGGGGTTTGAGCTGGAGTTTAAGATCTCTCTCTGGTTGGTGAGAGTTGTGGTGTCAGAAAAGCGGCACGTCGGTCAGCTTGTACCACTTGCACGTCTCTTTGCTCAGGTCGAAGTCTTTGAGGCGAAGTGTGATTCCTCCCAGGAAGTAGTTTTCTCTCAGAGACTCAGCACTGAGCACGCTGAGCTGCAGCTCCCGCAGAGACAGACTGTCCTTACTGTGACCGCTGTAGACCAGCTGTGAGAGAGACAACAAGGGGTTAAACAGGTCTAAACCAGGTCTATAACAGGACTATAACAGGTCTAAACCAGGTCTAAACCAGGTCCCAGAGACAGGACTGTAACAGGACTAGAACAGGTCTATAACAGGTCTAAGCCAGGACCCAGACTGTCCTTACTGTGGCCGCTGTACACCAGCTGTGAGAGAGACAAGAAAGGGTTAAACAGGTCTAAGACAGGTCTATAACAGGTCTAAGCCAGGACCCAGACTGTGCCCGCTGTAGACCAGCTGTGAGAGAGAGGAAAGGGTTAAACTGGTCTGGATCTGGACTAGAACAGGTCTAAACCAGGACTCAGACTAGAGCTGAGGGGTATTTTTCAAAATGATATTGGTGTCACAGTATTTGAGGGTGTTTTTTATCCCGGTACATGACGAGGTGTTGACCCCGTTTATAATTCAGGGAATAGATAGTGCTGTAAACTGTTTTAGAATGAGCAGACTAGTATAAACCCAGGTTTGAATCGTCCCACAAAGAGGTGACAGACAGTGAAACTCACAATTGTAATGAGGTGAACAAATGACTTGCAGTCAAAATACAGAACGCTTTACTGCGCTGATCCCACCACACGCAGCTGCGCCCCAGTGCACCTCCGACAGCCTCCACAGACCCCTCACACTGTCAGACAACTCCTATGTCTTATGAGATTGCAACAGTAGGACGTGTTTTTCTCCTCCGCTGAGGGTAAAGAGGTTTTAAACTGTTACGAGCACGAACTCAGTAACGTTTAACTACAAACTTTTGGTTTTCTGATCAAATCAAAGTAGCCTACATGCCGAGTGATTTTACTTTGTAATTCCAGACATAGTTCACTTTCTTTTTCCTGTTTGGTGCGTTCTGATCTGCGGAACTTGACTTGGCCGGACTGCGGACTGGGCGGAGGGGAAAGCCTTGATCTGTCTTTTGGTCGGACAGCGACGAAGCCGAGGCGGAGCCCTGCGCAGTTCCGGACATACGCACACACCGGTGTATGAACAATTCATATAATTAAAAAAACACCGGTGTCCAGAATGAAACGGTATACTGCTCAGCCCTAACCCAGACTGTCCTTACTGTGACCGCTGTAGACCAACTGTGAGAGAGACAACAAGGGGTTAAACAGGTCTGGAACTGGACTAGAACAGGTCCAAAAACCAGGTCTACTACAGGACTAAAGAAGGACTAAACCAGGACTAAACCAGGTCTACTACAGGACTAAAGAAGGACTAAACCAGGTCTACTACAGGACTAAAGAAGAACTAAACCAGGTCTACTACAGGACTAAAGAAGGACCAAACCAGGTCTACTACAGGACTAAAGAAGAACTAAACCAGGTCTACTACAGGACTAAAGAAGAACTAAACCAGGTCTACTACAGGACTAAAGAAGGACTAAACCAGGTCTACAACAGGACTAAAGAAGGACTAAACCAGGTCTACAACAGGACTAAAGAAGGACCAAACCAGAACTAGAACAGGACTAAACCAGGACTAAACCAGGTCTAAACCAGGACTAAAGAAGGACTGGTTAAAGTGTGTTTAAACGTACCATCTCGTTGAAGGTGGGGTTCCTGGTTTTCCTGCAGATCTTGGTCTTGCGTTTGCTGATTTTGTTTGGATCTGGCAGGAGGTAAGTTTTGACGTAAGGGTTTGGGTCGGAGCCTTCCTCTGAGACCTGGTGAAAACACGTGTAATTAAACATGAAGTACAAGCGTAAATCATGGTATTAAAGGTGTAGTTACCAGGTCTCGGATGTGCATGACCATAATGAAGAGAGTACTGTTTCTGTACGAGATGGACAACTTCACTTCTCCCTCAACACGACCAGAGACCGGACTGAGGGGGGGCTCTGAGGAGAGAGAGAGAGAGTGAGGGGGGAGAGAGTGAGTGAGGGGGATGAAGGACGTAGGAGCTAGGATGAAGGACGTAGGAGCTAGGATAAAGGACGTAGGAGCTAGGATGAAGGACGTAGGAGTTAGGATGAAGGACGTAGGAGCTAGGATGAAGGGTGTAGGAGCTAGGATGAAGGACGTAGGAGTTAGGATGAAGGACGTAGGAGTTAGGATGAAGGACGTAGGAGCTAGGATGAAGGACGTAGGAGCTAGGATGAAGGACGTAGGAGTTAGGATGAAGGACGTAGGAATTAGGATGAAGGACGTAGGAGTTAGGATGAAGGATGTAGGAGTTAGGATGAAGGACGTAGGAGCTAGGATGATGGACGTAGGAATTAGGATGAAGGAGCTAGGATGAAGGATGTAGGAGCTAGGATGAAGATGTAGGAGCTAGGATGAAGGACGTAGGAGTTAGGATGAAGGACGTAGGAGCTAGGATGAAGGAGCTAGGATGAAGGACGTAGGAGCTAGGATGAAGATGTAGGAGCAAGGATGAAGGATGTAGGAGCAAGGATGAAGGACATAGGAGTTAGGATGAAGGACGCAGGAATTAGGATGAAGGACGTAGGAGTTAGGATGAAGGACGCAGGAATTAGGATGAAGGACGTAGGAGTTAGGATGAAGGACGCAGGAATTAGGATGAAGGACGTAGAGGTTAAGATGAAGGACGTAGGAGTTAGGATGAAGGACGTAGTAGCTAGGGATGAAGGACGCAGGAATTAGGATGAAGGACGTAGGAGCTAGGATGAAGGACGTAGGAGTTAGGATGAAGGACGTAGGATTAGGATGAAGGACGTAGGAGCTAGATAAGGACGTAGAGCTAGGATGAAGGACGTAGGAGCTAGGATGAAGGATGTAGGAGCTAGGATGAAGGACGTAGGAGCTAGGGATGAAGGACGTAGGAGTTAGGATGAAGGACGTAGGAGTTAGGATGAAGGACGTAGGAGCTAGGATGAAGGACGTAGGAGCTAGGATGAAAGACGTAGGAGCTAGGATGAAGGACGTAGGAGTTAGGATGAAGGACGTAGGAGCTAGGATGAAGGACGTAGGAGCTAGGATGAAGGACGTAGGAGTTAGGATGAAGGACGTAGGAGTTAGGATGAAGGACGTAGGAGTTAGGATGAAGGACGTAGGAGCTAGGATGAAGGAGCTAGGATGAAGGATGTAGGAGCTAGGATGAAGGACGTAGAAGTTAGGATGAAGGAGCTAGGGTGTAGAAGTTAGGATGTAGTAGTTAGGTGTTAGGTGGTAGGATGTAGGAGTTAGGATATAGGAGTTAGGATGTAGGACATAGGAGTTAAGACATAGAAGTTAGGATGTAGGACATAGGAGCTAGGACATAGAAGTTAGGATGTAGGACATAGGATGTAGGAGTTAGGATGTAGGACGTAGGAGTTAGGATGAAGGACGTAGGAGCTAGGATGAAGGACGTAGGAGCTAGGATGAGGACGTAGGAGCTAGGATGAAGGACGTAGGAGTTAGGATGAAGGACGTAGTAGCTAGGATGAAGGATGTAGGAGCAAGGATGAAGGACGTAGGAGTTAGGATGAAGGACGTAGGAGCTAGGATGAAGGACGTAGGAGTTAGGATGAAGGACGTAGGAGCTAGGATGAAGGACGTAGGAGCTAGGATGAAGGACGTAGGAGCTAGGATGAAGGACGTAGGAGCTAGGATGAAGGACGTAGGAATTAGGATGAAGGACGTAGGAGTTAGGATGAAGGACGTAGGAGTTAGGATGAAGGAGTTAGGATGAAGGACGTAGGGTTAGGATGAGGACGTAGGAGCTAGATGAAGGAGCTAGGATGAAGGATGTAGGAGTTAGGATGAAGGACGTAGGAGCTAGGATGAAGGACGTAGGAGTTAGGATGAAGGATGTAGGAGCAAGGATGAAGTACGTAGGAGCTAGGATGAAGGATGTAGGAGCTAGGATGAAGGACGTAGGAGTTAGGATGAAGGACGTAGGAATTAGGATGAAGGACGTAGGAGCTAGGATGAAGGACGTAGGAACTAGGATGAAGGACGTAGGAGCTAGGATGAAGGAGCTAGGGTGTAGAAGTTAGGATGTAGTAGTTAGGTGTTAGTGGTAGGATGTAGGAGTTAGGATATAGGAGTTAGGATGTAGGACATAGGAGTTAAGACATAGAAGTTAGGAATGTAGGACATAGGAGCTAGGACATAGAAGTTAGGATGTAGGACATAGGATGTAGGAGTTAGGATGTAGAACGTAGGAGTTAGGATGAAGGACGTAGGAGCTAGGATGAAGGACGTAGGAGCTAGGATGAAGGACGTAGGAGCTAGGATGAAGGACGTAGGAGTTAGGATGAAGGACGTAGTAGCTAGGATGAAGGACGTAGGAGCTAGGATGAAGGACGTAGGAGTTAGGATGAAGGACGTAGGAGCTAGGATGAAGGACGTAGGAGTTAGGATGAAGGACGTAGGAGCTAGGATGAAGGACGTAGGAGCTAGGATGAAGGACGTAGGAGCTAGGATGAAGGACGTAGGAGCTAGGATGAAGGACGTAGGAATTAGGATGAAGGAGCTAGGATGAAGGATGTAGGAGTTAGGATGAAGGACGTAGGAGCTAGGATGAAGGATGTAGGAGCAAGGATGAAGTACGTAGGAGTTAGGATGAAGGATGTAGGAGCTATGATGAAGGATGTAGGAGCAAGGATGAAGTACGTAGGAGTTAGGATGAAGGAGCTAGGATGAAGGATGTAGGAGCTAGGATGAAGGACGTAGGAGTTAGGATGAAGGACGTAGGAATTAGGATGAAGGACGTAGGAGCTAGGATGAAGGACGTAGGAGCTAGGATGAAGGAGCTAGGGTGTAGAAGTTAGGATGTAGTAGTTAGGTGTTAGGTGGTAGGATGTAGGAGTTAGGATATAGGAGTTAGGATGTAGGACATAGGAGTTAAGACATAGAAGTTAGGATGTAGGACATAGGAGCTAGGACATAGAAGTTAGGATGTAGGACATAGGATGTAGGAGTTAGGATGAAGGACGTAGGAGTTAGGATGAAGGACGTAGGAGTTAGGATGAAGGACGTAGGAGCTAGGATGAAGGACGTAGGAGCTAGGATGAAGGACGTAGGAGTTAGGATGAAGGAGCTAGGGTGTAGAAGTTAGGATGTAGTAGTTAGGTGTTAGGTGGTAGGATGTAGGAGTTAGGACATAGGAGTTAGGATGTAGGACATAGGAGTTAGGACATAGGAGTTAGGAGCTAGAACTAGGAGGTAGGAGTTAGGACATAGGAGTTAGGACATAGGAGTTAGGATGTAGGACATAGGAGTTAGGATGTAGGACATAGGCGTTAGGACATAGGAGTTAGGACATAGGCGTTAGGACATAGGCGTTAGGATGTAGGACATAGGAGTTAGGACATAGGAGTTAGGACATAGGCGTTAGGATGTAGGACATAGGAGTTAGGATGTAGGACATAGGAGTTAGGACATAGGAGTTAGGATGTAGGACATAGGAGTTAGGAGCTAGGACATAGGACATAGGAGCTAGGACATAGGAGCTAGGAGTTAGGACTGACCTGGCATCTTGAGCACAGATTCTCCGTCTGTTTTGTCGTCTCGAGCGTTGGGATGGAAGAAAGTATAAACCAGGTCACACTGCAACACAAACACAGAGCTAGGTTTACGTGTCTCCCTCCTGTGTGACCTCAGTGTGACCTCTGTGTGTGACCTCTGACCTGCGTGACCTCCGTGGAGCTCCTCAGAAGGTTGTGGACGTAGTTGTTCAGCTCCAGTTTCCGTTTGGAGGCCACGTCTTTGACATGAGTCCGACCCAGGACCAGTTTGTTTGGGAAACTGAAACCACAATGTAAGGACACCATTAAGGATCCTTTTATTTTACTTCTGTGGGACGTTTCTGGGACAAACTGTCTATTTTCATCTGATTCTTCTTTAGACAAAAGCCCAGGGAATGCACCACCTTCTTCTTCTGAGTGGAGAGTGTGAGGTTTATACAGCCTCGTTCACACTTTCACTCTAACACAGGAATATATGTTTTTTTAAAGATTCTGTTTCAGATTCCTCTGTCAGACCAGATGTTGTTTATTTGTCAGGAATCTTCAGTAGGTCTGTCACAATTAGTTGATGTAGTGGACGACATCGACTATAAAAACTTGTCGACGCAGATTTGTTATTGTCGATGCGTCGCTTTATTCCATTTTACAATATTAAACCACCACGGAGCCATTTGTTTCAATGGAGCGGATCATTTTTGTCTGATGTAGCACCAGAGGAACTACAGGGGGCAGTATTGTACCTGCCTCTACCAGAGAAGAAGACACGTGCAGCTGCAGGAGCCAAATAAAAACAAACATGGCCGAACAGCAACAAGACACAGATTTACCGGAGATAAAAAATAGACTCAAACATTCAAAAGTGTGACAACACTTTTATGAAAATAAGACGGCAAGATCTGTGACATGTAAACTTTGCAAAGCCAAACACCTTAAAGGGATCCCGGACTATAAAGATAAATATGGTTTAAACACTAGTACTGTTCATGTTTACTAAAATAAATTACAAACAAATATCTAACCTCTTACTATTTTTTATAAAATTGTCATTGTTTTGGAGCCATGGCAGCAGCCATATTGTCCAGACACAATGCATTCTGGGTTGATGATGTCAAATGGTTGCTTTTGGTTGTTGCCATGGTTACTCCTACCATAGTTGCTCCCTAGGCTGTTACCTTGACAACCACCAGAGGGCAGTCAGACAACCATTTGATGTCACAACCAGGACAAAATGGCAGCCATGTAATTTATTTAAAACACTATTTTATTAAAACTACAAATACTTCTAAGGTTTTGTCCTGTATTTATATAAGTGATGATATTATAAGTGTTTTAGGGTAAACTTGTGATTATAGTCAGGGTTCACTTTAAACACAAGCATCCTGGTGTTTTGGCGTCGTCCTCGTCCTCCGGGTAACTTTAACTCAAGTTACGAGATCATATTTTCTGTAGCGTTTTCATCGTGTAATTAAACCTGCATCTAGTGCTAACTTAAATACGCGCGGTCATGGCTTTTTCAGGGCTGCCGACTTTTCACCGAAGCTGGAGTGAGATTTCGGCGTATTCGAGCTTGTTGTTACAATTTACAACAGGAACATTTGAGAATGGTTTAAAGCAGGCATGGCCAAAGAGCGGCTCTTGGACCAGTTTGTTTTGGCCCTCAGACTTCCTGCTAGATCGGCCCAAATTACAAAAAGTTTGTTTTTAATGTCAAATTTGAGCAGTTCTTCTGTCAAACATTTTGAAGCCCTTCGAACCTAAAACAAATGTTAAATGCCTTTTTCAAAGTTTGGTGGTTCATTAAAATTAGGTCAAATGCAAATCAATATAACTTTCAAAATGTGGCCCACTGATAAAAAGTTTGGACGCCTCTGGTTTAAAACATGATGTAAGTAAAATGTGTTTAGCAGGTTACGTAAAAAATATCATTGACTATTCATTCATTCATTCATTTTCTACCGCTTAATCCCGTTAGGGGTCGCGGGTGACTGGAGTCTATCCCAGTGACTTTGGGCCTTAGGCGGGGAACACCCTGGACAGTGGCCAACTCGTCGCAGGGTTAGACAGACAAACATTCACTCTCTCATTCACTCACTAAGGGACATTTACAGTGATGCCCAATTAACCTAAACATACATGTTTTTGGAGGAAACCGGAGAAAAACCCACAGTGACACGGGAGAACATGCAAACTCCACCAGAGAGATGGTGAGATGTTGATATGGTCCGACCCGGGAGTCGAACCCACGACCTCCTTATTGGGAAGCCAGAGCTCTAACCACTCTGCCACCGTGCACCCCGAATTGACTAGTCGACTATTAAAATAATTGTTAGTGACAGCCCTAATCTTCAAGAACCTGAAGATGAGCGCAGACAAGCAGTCGAACATGTAAAGGTCTGAGGGTTGTTACCAGCGTGAGGTGTGTTGCTCATTTACCTGGGTAACTTCCACAGAGGGAATAGAACCGTGAGTGTGAGGTGTGTTTGTGTGAATAGAACCGTGAGTGTGAGGTGTGTTGCTCATTTACCTGGGTAACTTCCACAGCAGGAATAGAACCGTCAGTGTGAGGTGTGTTTGTGTGAATAGAACCGTGAGTGTGAGGTGTGTTGCTCATTTACCTGGGCAGTTTCCACAGAGGGAATAGAACCGTGAGTTTGGTGTGAAGCTCCTGAAACTCGTCAAACGTCCTGAAGATGAACTGAGGCTCCGACTGACCTTCTCTGAGGATCCTCACTGCATAAGTCTGAAACAGAGAGAGAGACCGGGTTAAGACCAGGACTAGACCAGGACTAGACCTGGACTGAACTGCATAAGTCTGGAACAGAGAGAGAGACCGGGTTAAGACCAGGATTAGACCTGGACTAGACCAGGACTGAACCAGGTTTGGACCAGGTATAAAACAGAAAACCTCTCCACACTTGGCGCCCAGGACGTTGGTTGAGTTGTTTATATTTGACAAACTTCGGTTCTTTTCTGTTTCTCTCGTTTCTCTGGAGTTTTCTTACGTCGGTCTGAAATGGAGTGTAGATTCTGGACCCGAACCCAAGCCCGGGTCAAGATGCAGGCCGCACAGAACAGAAGTCAACAAGTTTTAAGCTCATTTTTATAATGTCATAATGTTGAAGACAGGTTTTAACACGTTTATGTTGGATTAACAAAATATCGTCCGAATATTGTTATCGAGATGTTTGCCTAGGCCTAGCTAGCATAATGCTTGTCGGGGCTATATCTCTTCTGGAGGGAGAGAACAGCAGCGTGTTTGCGTGTTTAAGCGTGTTTGTGCGCTCACATGATGCTTGTTAGGGCAGTATCTCTTCTGGAAGGAGAAAATGTCGACGTGTTTAACCCTCTGGGGACAACATGGCAATTTTGCATCAAGTAACTTAACTGGAGAAAACGGCCTCTCTCTCTTGTCCAAATCAAAAACACCGTTTCTACCTGCTTCCACTAGATGACCGACATCCAGAGCTTTAAGCCCAAAATTACCATAGGTTCCTATTGGACAAAACAGAAAGAGGGCGTGTCAAAGACGCTGCTTTGTAAGTGAGCAGTGAGTGAGGCGAGGCGAAGAGGGAGCGCTGGTCTGACTTTCTGTGGTACGGATACGTTCACTAGAGCGGAGGTTTTGAGTCTAATAATGTCAGATTCAGGTTCTGAGGAAGAAGCTCAGACGATGAGAACAGGAGTGAGAGCGAGAATGATGTGTTGATCCCAGCTGTTGTAATCCCACGGCACAACAACAGCGCAGACTGTCCCGAAACAAACTTTCCCTGTCACAAACAACGTAGTGGGGATGAAGTGTGAGATGAGTGTAGGTTCTGGGAGGAGGAGGAGGGTGTGCACGTCGGTGGTGGCGCGGTGAGGAGGCGGGGGAGAGCGGCAGAGGGAGAGTTTACTCTTATTGGTGCTATTTCTAATTCATTATTCTTCTAAAAGTAGAAAAAAATTAATAAAAAATAAAACATTTATATCTCCCTGTTTTTACTGTCAAAAAACAATCTTATTCAACCGTCTAAAAAACATGCAATAATAAGGGCCTAACATTTATATTAATCTACATATATACAATATATGATCATATTTATAATCTTTGAATATTTCTTAACACTTTCTCTATCTTAAAGTTTATTTAAGCCACAGACTTTTGAAAGTTGGAGAGTAAAAACAGCATTTCCACTGAAAAAACCTTGGCGCACAAAGAGTTTAGCGTGTTTAAGTGTGTTTAAGTACATACATAATGCTTGTCAGGGCTGTATCTCTTCTGGAAGGAGAAGATCGCTGCGTGTTTAGTGTGTTTGTTCGCTCACATGCTTGTCTGGGTTGTATCTGGCGTGTTTAAGTGTTTGTAGCATGTTTAAGCGTGTTTAAGTACATACGTAGTGCTTGTCAGGGCTGTATCTCTTCTGAAAAGAGAAGATGGCTGCGTGTCTAGAGTGTTTGTAGCGTGTTTAGAGTGTTTATAGCATGTTTAAGCATGTTTAAGCGTGTTTAAGTACATACATAGTGCTTGTCGGGGCTGTATCTCTTCTGGAAAGAAGATGGCTGCGTGTTGATGTGTGTTTAGCGTGTGTAGCATGTTTAAGCGTGTTTAAGTACATACGTAGTGCTTGTCTGGGCTGTATCTCTTCTGAAAGGAGAAGATGGCGGCGTGCTGGATGCGTCCGTCCTGTTTCATGTTGTAAGTTTTGGGAGAAAACGACAGGATGGTTCGTCGTTCGTGGAAGTCCAGAGAATCTGAGCTGAGCCAAGTTATGGATGAAGAAGTTAAACTTAGTGGCCACGCTGCCCAGAGACGACTCGATCAGTCTGAAACAAACAAACAAACAATAAATAAACAAGTAAACAACGCTGCCCAGACTATAAACAAACAACAGATTGGATTACTCAACTTTTGTCTGGGAAACTATCGATGTTTTACTTTCCAAGGTAACGGCTAACACAAGCAGCAACTTTAAACTGTGGCTCCTTATTTATGAATGATTTTTACTGAATACACAGAGCATTAAAACAGTGTTTATACAGGCTTTTATTCAGTGGTGTTGTGCCCAGTTGTGCCTGTCGCTGCTCTGCCCAATCCAGTGACAATAACGACACTCAAAAAGGGCTTCATTAGTGTACTCAATTAACTGATTATTGATTGTGAAGGGCTCCAACTGATGATTAAAGAAACATTTGAAAACGTGCAGCCCTAGTGAGCACAGGAGTTTTATTTTTCACGCTAAAGAAGAAAAGTGTCTCTGACCTGGTGAAGAAGATGTGTCTCTGTTAGGGGTGTAACGATACGTTTTTAGAACGATACGATACATATCGATATGAAGCCTAGAGATACGATTACAAAACCATTTTAGGGTTTTTGGGAACGATACGATTCGGAACGATACAGCCATTTTAAAACGATATTTCGATTCAGTTTGACAACTTACGACATAAATAAAATCATTACCAAGATTTTGCATTAAATCAAAAACTCAATAACAAATAGTACAATTATAGAGTTATAAGGGCAATAAATATATTCAGTTTAATAACACAATTATTTTTCATTGCACATAAAAAACTGCAACTTTTCCCCTTTATACACAAGTTTTGTATCATAATAAAATAAGTGACCCACGTTTCACCATCTGATTGAATCATTTTCACACAGATGCAGGTAGTGAGATGGGAGTCTGTGAACTTATTGTATCTTTGTGAGTTATCATTAAATATTAAATCCACAAACATCTGCAGGCAGAGTTTTGACCCAAAGCACGTTGTCGTTGCGTCTCAAGTACCACATATGTCCAAATGTGACAGATCGGCAGCGGAGTCATAAGCCTACACAGATGCGCGGGTCTGTTTTATTTATAAACATAAGTGTGGCGTCGCAGCTCTAGTTGCGCGTTTGCAGCTCGTCTGGTTCTTTTCAAGCTCCAGTCATTTCGCAGCGTTACCTCCGTGGGCCGGTTCAGCGTCACCTCCGCGACTTTGTCCCTCGTAACGTTGCTTCCGCTGTCCGGTGCACACCCGTGCCCGCGGGATGGTTTAGAATACAGCGCTGTCTGTCTCCTCCGCTGGGCAGTACAGCGGCGTTGCCGTCCGGGAGCAGATTCCATGTGAAACGATGATGACGCAGCGCAGAAAACCAGCGTATTAAAAGCGCATTTAATGAAACATTTATGTAAAAACACACTACTAAGAATGCCGTTTGTCTGTATGGTTTATGTTTCGACATATATCTAAATAAATCGATTCTTTGGGCTTAAATTCGAAGCGATTCAAAGTTGCATCGATGTGTGGCTGGGATTGAGGATAACTAGTAGAACGCCGATCGATGTAGCGGATCGTAAGGGCTGTGTATCGATACTTCAATATTTAGGTGAATCGTTACACTCCTAGTCTCTGTGGTTTTATACTTTAGTAACAGTCGTTATAATAACAGTGTGAGTGAGTCTGACCTGGTGAAGAATGTGTCTCTGTGGTGTCAGACTTTAGTTACAGTGGTTATTAATGTTATATTATATTATAATAACAGTGTGAGTGTGTGTGACCTGGTGAAGAAGATAGTGGCCTCGGCGTCGCTGTTGTTCGGCTGCAGAGCGTCACAAACATACTTCAGGTCCTGAGCTCCAGTCAGCTCCGGGAGACCAGAGCAAGTCATCTGAGGAGACACAAATATGAGCAGGATTAGACTGAAATGTGAGAATATATGAGACACGAGAACATGAGACCAGAGCAAGTCATCTGAGAATACAAATAAGAGCAGGATTAGTCATCTGAGAAAATCAGAGTTGGCAAATAACTTAGTATGTTTACTCCAGTACTGTTCTTAAGTAGTTTTCTTGTATCTGTACTTTACTTGAGTTTTACAAAATCTGTTGACTTTTTACTTTTACTTCTTACATTTTTCAAGAAATATCTGTACTTTCTACTCCCTACATTTTATAAAACAGGCGAGTTACTTTATGAACCCACAAACATGTTATTCCGTTAAAAAAACAGGTCAGAGCTGCTGCCGCCGTGGATCAGAGCTTTGTGAACAAATTAACAAGTGAATTTCTGACAAAAATGACATTTATCGCATGATAAAAGTCAGATAAATTATAATTAATTCACTGCAAAGCCCTTCTCACACATCACAAACCAATGCTCTGCAATAATACATTTTGAGATTAGTTAAACTGTCTTAAAACCTGGATCTTTGGTATTTGTTCTGGTTCAGATGGTTTTATTTGATATATGACTTGTCTCGATGTGTTTTCTGACTGGTCTCATTAAATTTCTTCTTAATTCAAGCCAAATTATTTGCCGATGAAGTAAAACATTTAGTCGCCTTGTTGGCAAAATTGATTCAAGCTCAAATTTGAAACAAGTGAATCTAGATATCTAGTTTTAACCAAGACAATAACGTTTGGCAGTGTGATTGTACTTTAGACTTTTTTTACTGAAGTAAATGAGTTTCATCAGGACTTTGACTTTTACCAGAGTCGTTCTTTTATGCAAGTAACTGAACTTTTACTGGAGCAGGACTTTTACCAGCTCTGGAGAAAATACAACCGAACATTCATCTGACGAGACATAAGAACATGTGAGGAGAACCGACGACAGGAGGACTCAGACTGTAAGACCAGAACTCTGAGCCTGAGGTCTGATCGTCTGCAGAAGTGTAAAGAGTCTAATAAAGAGTCTAGAGTGTTTCTCCCCAGAGACAGGAGGTTGAGGAAGAGTCTGAGTGTAAGACCAGAACTCTGAGTCTGAGGTCTGATCGTCTGCAGAAGTGTAAAGAGTCTAATAAAGAGTCTAGAGTCGTTCTTACCAGAGAGAGGAGGTTGAGGAAGAGTCCGGAGTTCTTCCTCAGGAGGTTATAAGCCTGACAGCAAAGATCCACAAACAACTGGAACCGACTGGTGGGTTTTTCTCCTCCGTTTATCACGTAGGCCATGTCAGAGGTGAGAACGAACGGAGCGCGGTCTCTGTGAAGGAAAAGAGAAAAGAAACAGGTTTGAACCAGGTCTGAACCAGGTCTAAAACAGGACTAAAACAGGACTAAACCAGGACTAAAACATGTCAGAGGTCAGGACGAACGGAGCGCGATCTCTGTGAAAGAAATAAGAGGAAAACAGGTCTGAAACCAGGTCTGAACCAGGTCTGAACTAGGTCTAAAACAAGACAAAACCGGACTAAACCAGGTCTAAAACATGTCAGAACGAACGAGGTCAGAACGAACGGAGCGCGGTCTCTGTGAAGAAGAGAAAAATCAGGTCAAAAACAGGACTAATGCTGCTTTCACACCGGAGCATCGGAGCTAAAACAAGTGTCCAGTTTACATGTTAAAAGGAACCCCGAATATTTACATAAATAGATCGAAAATACTTCGCGTAGGTATACTTACTAAAAAGTAGAACTTAAAGTAAACAAATATTCGCCGTTTGACGTAAAATTGTTATGTTTACAACAACTTCCTGATATTACGGGCGCCGCCATCTTGAGGTGATGACGCAGAATCGTGAGGCGCACTGGAGCAGTGAGCGTCAGTCGTGAGACGCACCGTTGATCTGGTTAACAGGAGCGTCAGTAGTGTTTCGTCTGGTTAACAGTAGCGTCAGTAGTGTTTCGTCTGGTTAACAGAAGCGTCAGTAGTGTTTCGTCTGGTTAACAGGAGCGTCAGTAGTGTTTCGTCTGGTTAACAGGAGCGTCAGTAGTGTTTCGTCTGGTTAACAGGAGCGTCAGTAGTGTTTCGTCTGGTTAACAGGAGCGTCAGTAGTGTTTCGTCTGGTTAACAGGAGCGTCAGTAGTGTTTCGTCTGGTTAACAGGAGCGTCAGTAGTGTTTCGTCTGGTTAACTGGAGCGTCAGTAGTGTTTCGTCTGGTTAACAGGAGCGTCAGTAGTGTTTCGTCTGGTTAACTGGAGCGTCAGTAGTGTTTCGTCTGGTTAACAGGAGCGTCAGTAGTGTTTCGTCTGGTTAACAGGAGCGTCAGTAGTGTTTCGTCTGGTTAACAGGAGCGTCAGTAGTGTTTCGTCTGGTTAACAGAAGCGTCAGTAGTGTTTCGTCTGGTTAACAGGAGCGTCAGTAGTGTTTCGTCTGGTTAACTGGAGCGTCAGTAGTGTTTCGTCTGGTTAACAGGAGCGTCAGTAGTGTTTCGTCTGGTTAACAGGAGCGTCAGTAGTGTTTCGTCTGGTTAACAGGAGCGTCAGTAGTGTTTCGTCTGGTTAACTGGAGCGTCAGTAGTGTTTCGTCTGGTTAACAGGAGCGTCAGTAGTGTTTCGTCTGGTTAACAGGAGCGTCAGTAGTGTTTCGTCTGGTTAACAGAAGCGTCAGTAGTGTTTCGTCTGGTTAACAGGAGCGTCAGTAGTGTTTGTAAAATGATACATTGTGTGACTTTTGGTTGTGATTTGGTCTCGGGAGGAAACAAGGAGAATGCGGTAAGCTTTCATAACTTTCCTCGTAGTTACACGATTCGACGTCATACTACCCATAATGCACTGTGTTGTAAACAATGATGGCGTCTTCCGTGAAAATATATTTCGTAAAAGTTTAATAAAACGGTAGATTTTTCAGATTATTTTCGTGTGTATTTATATCTTTGATGATATAAGGAAAACTCGAAAACAAACATTAAAAAATTCTCGGGGTTCCTTTTAAGTCAATGTAAACCTGCGTCGGGGTGACCAGCGATTTTGCGTCGCGAATTTGCATCTAGCGCATTGAAATTTGTATGTTCAGGCGTCGGCTAACGCCGCATCTTGTGAAGTCGACGCTCAAACCAGCTGTGGACGCTTTGGCCTCAAAGGCGTCGACGTCCGAGTTGGGCTCTGCTGAACTTTCGAGGATTGAACACCCGCGTCCACCAATCAGTAGAACATGTTGTTCTCCACATCAAGAGGAAAGGACGACTGTTTACTCAAGTCTTATAATAACTTTTTTGACTAAAGGTCGCTTGTTTGGGGCTTTTTTCAAAGGTCTAGTTGTTTGTTACTCTGAAAATCTGGCGGACCTGATCTGGACTGACAAAGCCTCACATGGATCTATTCCAAATGTTTAAACCTGCTGTAGGACGTGACACTGGAGGAGGACAGAGACAGTCTCTCAGTCATCTGTCCTAGAGCAGAACTAACACTCACACAAACAAGAAGGAACAGAGAAGAAGAGTGTCCTTATCCCCGACGCCTCCACCAGTGTTGGGACGTCAACTTTGAAAATGTTCTGCGTCAAAATACGCCTTGACGCTGTCCAGGTCTAAACCAGGACTAAACCAGGTCTAAACAGGACTGACCTCTTGAAGCTGCCGAACATCTGGGCGTGTCCGAGGAACTTGCCGAAGTCGATGTGGAACATGTGTCCTGTGGAGCGTAACATGATGTTGTCGTTGTGTCTGTCGCAGATTCCCAGGACGTAGGTGGCCACGCAGCAGCCGGCGCAGGAGTAGATGAAGTTTTCTGAGGCCTAAGAGGGACAAACCGGGTCAGAGTCAGAGCAGAAGTGTGCTAAAGCAAGGTAAACATGAATAAATGACATTTTTTAAAGGACTACGGGGGACAAACTGGAAAAAACAGGTCTGAACCAAGTTTAATACTCGACGAAGACTGGACAAAAACTGGACAAAATCTGGACAAAAACTGGACAAAAACTGGACTAAAGCAGGACTAAAACAGGACTAAACCAGGACTAAAACAGGACTAAAACAGGACTAAAGCAGGACTAAAACAGGACTAAACCAGATAAAACAGGACTAAAACAGGACTAAAACAGGACTAAAGCAGGACTAAAACAGAACTAAAACAGGACTAAAGCAGGACTAAAACAGGACTAAAACAGGACTAAAGCAGGACTAAAACAGGACTAAAACAGGACTAAAGCAGGACTAAACCAGGACTAAAACAGGACTAAAACAGGACTAAAACAGGACTAAAGCAGGACTAAAACAGAACTAAAACAGGACTAAAGCAGGACTAAAACAGGACTAAAACAGGACTAAAGCAGGACTAAAACAGGACTAAAGCAGGACTAAAGCAGGACTAAACCAGGACTAAAACAGGACTAAAACAGGACTAAAGCAGGACTAAAGCAGGACTAAAACAGGACTAAAGCAGGACTAAACCAGGACTAAAGCAGGACTAAAGCAGGACTAAACCAGGACTAAAACAGGACTAAAACAGGACTAAAACCAGGACTAAAGCAGGACTAAAGCAGGACTAAAACAGGACTAAAGCAGGACTAAACTAGGACTAAAACAGGACTAAAGCAGGACTAAAGCAGGACTAAAGCAGGACTAAACAGGACTAAAACAGGACTAAAACAGGACTAAAACAGGACTAAAGCAGGACTAAAGCAGGACTAAAACAGGACTAAAGCAGGACTAAAGCAGGACTAAACCAGGACTAAAACAGGACTAAAGCAGGACTAAAGCAGGACTAAAGCTGGACTAAAGCAGGACTAAAACAGGACTAAAACAGGACTAAAGCAGGACTAAAGCAGGACTAAAACAGGACTAAAGCAGGACTAAAACAGGACTAAAGCAGGACTAAAGCAGGACTAAAGCAGGACTAAACCAGGACTAAAACAGGACTAAAACAGGACTAAAGCAGGACTAAACCAGGACTAAAGCAGGACTAAAGCAGGACTAAAGCAGGACTAAAACAGGACTAAAGCTGGACTAAAGCAGGACTAAAACAGGACTAAAGCAGGACTAAAACAGGACTAAAGCAGGACTAAAGCAGGACTAAAACAGGACTAAAGCAGGACTAAAGCAGGACTAAAACAGGACTAAAGCAGGACTAAACCAGGACTAAAGCAGGACTAAACCAGGACTAAAACAGGACTAAAACAGGACTAAAACAGGACTAAAACCAGGACTAAAGCAGGACTAAAGCAGGACTAAAACAGGACTAAAGCAGGACTAAAGCAGGACTAAACCAGGACTAAAACAGGACTAAAGCAGGACTAAAGCAGGACTAAAGCTGGACTAAAGCAGGACTAAAACAGGACTAAAACAGAACTAAAGCAGGACTAAAGCAGGACTAAAACAGGACTAAAGCAGGACTAAAACAGGACTAAAGCAGGACTAAAGCAGGACTAAACCAGGACTAAAACAGGACTAAAACAGGACTAAAACAGGACTAAAGCAGGACTAAACCAGGACTAAAGCAGGACTAAAGCAGGACTAAAGCAGGACTAAAACAGGACTAAAGCTGGACTAAAGCAGGACTAAAACAGGACTAAAACAGGACTAAAGCAGGACTAAAGCAGGACTAAAACAGGACTAAAGCAGGACTAAAACAGGACTAAACAGGACTAAAGCAGGACTAAAGCAGGACTAAACCAGGACTAAAACAGGACTAAAACAGGACTAAAACAGGACTAAAGCAGGACTAAACCAGGACTAAAGCAGGACTAAAGCAGGACTAAAACTGGACTTTAACTGGCCTGTTTTTACCTTGTCGTACTGGTCTTCTGCTGGATTATATTTGAGTGTTTGTACTGGTCTTCTGCTGGATTATATTTGAGTGTTTGTACTGGTCTTCTGCTGGATTATATTTGAGTGTTTGTACTGGTCTTCTGCTGGATTATATTTGAGTGTTTGTACTGGTCTTCTGCTGGATTATATTTGAGTGTTTGTACTGGTCTTCTGCTGGATTATATTTGAGTGTTTGTACCTTGTCGTACTCGTCTTCTGCTGGATTATATTTGAGTGTTTGTACTGGTCTTCTGCTGGATTATATTTGAGTGTTTTTACCTTGTCGTACTCATCTTCTGCTGGATTATATTTGAGTGTTTGTACTGGTCTTCTGCTGGATTATATTTGAGTGTTTGTACTGGTCTTCTGCTGGATTATATTTGAGTGTTTGTACCTTGTCGTACTCGTCTTCTGCTGGATTATATTTGAGTGTTTGTACCTTGTCGTACTGGTCTTCTGCTGGATTATATTTGAGTGTTTGTACCTTGTCGTACTCGTCTTCTGCTGGATTATATTTGCGGAGCCACTCGGCCAGAGGTTTGTCCTTAAACGATCCGGTGACTCCGTATTCCACCTGGATTTTCCTCAGAGTGTCCGAGCTCGGCACCAGCTCCACCATCCCTGAGAAAACAAGAACGAAAACATTTAATAAACTAAGATTTGTACAAAAAACAGCAGCTGCACCAGCCCTAAAACACACTGATCCATCCCTCATTTTAACTTTGACATTTTGTAGAGTCATAAGAACAGTTATTATTTCTATAGAAACAGATCTGGTCCTGTGAATATCTGGTGAAACCTCGGGTCAGCAGTGGTGACGTGTGCGACTCACTGAAGACGTGGTTCTCAGTCAAATCTGTGCCTCTGGAAAATTCAGATGAAAAGCCCTGATGTGGGTAAATAAAATGGGGCCCAAGGTTGATCCTTGTGGGACTCCTACTTATTCTCTGTGGATGAGCTAGCGTTCCTGACTCCTACATACTGCCTCTGTTTTTCCAGATATAATGTTACTGGTTTTCTGATTAAAATGTGATGTTTTACTGACTCAAAAGCTTTTCTGAAATCTGAATCTCCAGCCTCGACAACTAGAACGTTCTCCTTTGTGGTATGTCTTCTAAACTAACTTTTATACTATTATAACTATTATAACTCATCCTACACAAACACTTAAACATGTCTGCAGCATTTCTGTTTTATCCACACATATCACATTTATCTCAGTCTGACCTTTGTCTTTCCCGGTGGAGATACACTTGAAGTGAACGATTCTCAGGTCCAAACCCTCCTGGAGCCAGATTCTGTCCATGATCCGGATCATCTGCAACGCCAACATGTCTGCCTCAGGTCTTCACCCACCTAAACATAGAAATATATACAAATATATAAATATAGAATCATCTGTAGAGCCAACATGTCCTGCCTCAGGTCCTCTCCCACCTAAACATAGAAATATATACAAATATATAAATATAGAAATATAGAATCATCTGTAACGCCAACATGTCCTGCCTCAGGTCTTCACCCACCTAAACATAGAAATATATACAAATATATAAATATAGAATCATCTGTAGAGCCAACATGTCCTGCCTCAGGTCCTCTCCCACCTAAACATAGAAATATATACAAATATATAAATATAGAAATATAGAATCATCTGTAACGCCAACATGTCCTGCCTCAGGTCTTCACCCACCTAAACATAGAAATATATACAAATATATAAATATAGAATCATCTGTAGAGCCAACATGTCCTGCCTCAGGTCCTCTCCCACCTAAACATATAAATATATACAAATATATAAATATAGAATCATCTGTAGAGCCAACATGTCCTGCCTCAGGTCCTAAAACACCTAAACGTAGAAATACCAGTGTTGGAGCGTCAGGGCCTGCAAAGCCTTCTCTGTGGCCTAAAAAAATCTAAATAACAAACTGATATAAATCATATTTAGTGCATGCATGCTTAATCATTATTCAATTTATCAGCTTCTTCGTAGCATTTCCCATCGTTTCTCAGCTTTCAGGCGTGTGTTTCTAAATATATAGTTTTAACCAATCATATTTCAGCCTCAGTTGTTGTCAGGGTCAGTGAAATCTGCCGAGGCCTTCACAGTCAGTTTTGAAGGCTCCGTCTCTTAACATAAGTGTGTATCAAACTGTTGCTTCAACCAATCAGATTTTATGTCAGCGACACCAGGAGCAATGTTATTGTTGTTTTGAGCAGGTTTGTCACAGTGGCTGAAGGGAGAGAACAAATCCATTTGGTTGAACATTTATTGGTAAAACCCTTTTCAAGACGGACTTTTCAAGAAAATCTGGACATTGTTCAGAAAGACCGGACAACTCTGAACCTATAGCCTGTGGGAAAGAGATTTGTGCCACTTCAGTCACAATATGAGCGCTGCACTTGTATTACAGACTCCAAGGAACTTTACAAACTGTACTGCTGGGTGTGCTTATTATTTGTCTGACCTTAAACATGACGTTGATCTCTTGTCCCAGAGGATCTGCGTTCACCAGAGCCAGCTTCAGAGGAACAGCGTTTGAGTTAAAGAAGGAACACGCCTGAAAAACAAACAAACAAACAAACATGAGTATTTTAATAAACAACAGGAGGATAATGTGTTCAAACTGAGGCTGAAGGTTTGTGTTTTGTACCTTGATGTTGAGCTGTTCAGTGTGTTTTGTGTTTTTTCTTTGGCGTACGCTTGGCTCTGTTTGTGCGTTTCTGCTGTGTGTGTTTTATGTTTTGTTCGCTTCTTGTGTGTGTCGTGTTGTACCTTGATGTTGAGCTGTTTGGTCGTCGTGTGTGTGTTTTGTACCTTGATGTTGAGCTGTTCAGTGTGCGTGTGTGTCTGGGTGTTTTGTGTATGTTTTGTGCGTTCTCTTGTTGTATGTTTTGTACCTTGATGTTGAGGTCTTCAGTGTGTTTTGTGCGTTCTGCTGTCGTGTGTGTGTTTTGTACCTTGATGTTGAGCTGTTTGTGTGTTTGTCGTGTGTGTGTTTTATGTTGTTTTGTACCTTGATGTTGAGCTGTTTGTGTGTTTGTCGTGTGTGTGTTTTATGTTGTTTTGTGCCTTGATGTTGAGCTGTTTGTGTGTTTGTTTTGTGTGTATCTTGTCGTGTGTTTTGTACCTTGATGTTGAGCTGTTTGGCGACCAGACTCGGGCTCAGAGGAAGTCTGCAGCTGCTTCTGTCAAACAGGTTCTGAACGTTCTCCAGACCCTCCAGCAGCGCCACCTACAGCACACACACACATTACACATGTCAGACTGCAGCCCCAGCAGAGTTACGAGTCAGCTCTGCGTCTGTCTGTCCTTGTCTCTCCTGTCTCTCTGCTCCTGTCTTCATTATTCATGCGTTGGACTATTACAACTCCCTGTTCTTTGGTGTCAGCGGGTCAGTCTTCGCTCGGCTACAGTTAGTCCAAAAATCTGCAGCTGCTTTTGACCAGATCTAGTAGACTCTGCCATATTACTCCAGTACTTGTGAATCTGCATTGGTTACCTGTTGAACATAGGTGCTAATCAGTGACGTGCGGTGAGATTTCCAGCTGGTGAGGCAGTGTGGACCACACAGGTCTAGTTGCTTATTTTCACTTCAAGATGCCTTTTATTCACTTTGCAGACGTGTAGATCAAATAGGGGCTTATAATCTCATGTGACTAATTTGTCTCTACACGCAAAATTAAAGATGAGAAAAAAATATATATTGACGCGAGTTTCGATCCCCAGACTCTTCACACCTCGGCTCTCTCACTCATCCATCTGAGCTAAATGACTGATGACGTCACTGTGGTGTGGGAGACCTAATTACTGCTACTGATTCAATAGTTGGGGACAGATTATTACGTTTTTTAGACCTTTGCTGTTAAATATTTGCTCGTGATGATTTATATAGTTGCTTAAGGCTTTGTTTAACCGCACAGTGAAGTTAAACACAGACACATTTAATCGTGGAATCGTATTTTGGCCGTAGAAAGCCGCCAGATTTCCCTCGTAAGCAGAGCTGGAGCATGAGGCTTGTCTCATCTGGGCTTTGTACAAACTCTGTTTACTGTCAAATTCAGTCACTAAAAGCGCTCACTTTCATATAATATTCTCTTTCTTGACAATTAGAAGACAAAACACTCGAAAAAAGTACATCTACAAACACATTTTATCACTTTTAGTGGAGAAACAGTGAGTGAACACGCTGCATGAACGCGCCCTGTTCATTGTGTATGTGTCTGCGCAGGTCTGATGTGTCTGTGCAGGTCTGAGTGAGACGAGCCTCAGCGCTGTAGACCTGCGTTATATCAGCACGTCCTGGAGATTTTGGGTTTTTAACCACAAAACTCAGTGGAAATCACAAGAAATCAACTAAATATGACAAATACGAAAAATTTTACATGCAAAAAATATAATATTTAGTCTTATTGACATCAAGTATTTTTTCTCCCCATTTGGACTGGTGACACTGCCTCCCCTGACCGCATGTCGCTGGTGCTAATTCAAAATGTTATTGCTCACCTATAAATCATTACATAATCATTAAGTGAGCTCATTCACAGGCATTCTTTCTCTCGTTCTCGGAGATCAGTCCACCTGTCCAGACTGTGCGTTAGAGCAGCTGATTCCATTGCCTCTTTTAAAGTGAACCCTGGATATAAAGACAAATGTGTCTAAAACACTCGTACTGCTTCAGGCTTATTAAAATAAATCACAAACAAATATATAACTGCTACTATTTTTTATAAAATTGTCATTGTTTATGTTGTTTTCAAGCCACTGGGAGCCGCCATTTTGGTTGATGACATAAAATAGTGTTTCCATGGTTACTCCTGTGGTTTGATCGGTGAACAGTTTTTTTTTTTTTTTATTTAACCTTTATTTAACCAGGATAAAAACTCATTGAGATTAAAAATCTCTTTTGCAAGAGCGTCCTGGCCAAGAGGCAACAGCACACAAACATACAAATACACAACATTTTATACATTGGGTCAGTAAAAGGTAAAAACTTAAGAAAAGCATTTGCAAATTGAGAGTTTTGCTTCATGTTCATCTAGAAGTCTCTTAAAAGAGGCCAATGAAACCAGCTCTTTTCATTTAAATTCCTTCTGGAGTTCATACCAAGATTGCGCTGCAGCAAATCTAAATGTTTTTTTACCCAACTCTGTGCTCTGACCCTGGGCACAGAGAGCAGAAGCAGGTCCTGAGAGCTCAGACTGTAACTGCTGCTCCTAAACTCTATGAGCTGCTGGAGATACAGAGGCACCAACCCAAGAACAGACTTATAAATCAGAAGGTACCAGTGTTTCAATCTTGGAGCAGATAAAGAAGGCCAGCCTACTCTAGAATACAGAAACACAATGATGAGTCATCGACCTCAGATTAGTTATAAAACGTAGAGCACCATGAAAACAGTGTCTAAAACATGTAAAGCTTCAGCAGAGGCTTTCATATAGACGAATCACCAACATCAAGAACAGACAGAAAAGTTGCAATGACAAGTTTCTTACGAGCTTCAATCTTTGATCCTAAAGTAAAGCGTAATTTAAGTTTTAGCTTTTGAGCCAGTTTGCCAATGTGTGGTTTAAAAGATAAACAATCATCAATTAAAATACCAAGGTATTGATCCTCCTTTACCAGTTCAATTTGCTGACCATCATTTGTTGTTATTGGAGGTAGATTTTGGAGTGTTGCTTTGCTTTTAGAAAAGAGAATATATTTGGTTTTGTTTGAGTTTAAAACTAACTTTAAATTATAAAAGTATTTTGCAGTTGATTAAAAGCTTTGATAGAGCAAGCTCAACTGAAAGTGCCGAAGTATACAAGACTGTATCGTCTGCATACAAGTGCAGATTTGAATCACATGTTGAAACAAAAACACCTCTGACAGTGTCCAGTTCTGCCTCTTCCTCTTGATTATCTTCAGTGTCACTAGATTCCACAGAATCGTTCTGTATTTGGCTCAAACTGAAAAGTTTAACCCAGGAATTCATGTTGCTTAGTTACCTGTTACTGCCTGTTACCATGACAACACGATTTTATGTCACAACCACAGCAAAATGGAGCCTCCATGTCATTTTTTTAAAACACTACTTTAATAAAACTACAAATACTTCCAAGGTGTTTGTCCTGTATTTACATAAGTGATGATATTATAAGAGTTTTAGGATAAACATGTGATTATATCCAGGGTTCACTTTAAAAGGGACCTGAAAACTATCTCTGGTTATTTATAAACTGATATTTATAAATTCCTATGTGTTTTATAACTAATATGATGCAGTTTATTGATGTTGTATTTGTTGTTTTGTGAAGCGCTTTGTGAGCCTTAGCTCTTTGAAAGACGCTATGTAAATAAAGTTTACTTACTTACTGTCTGTTCTCACTTGTGGCTCTGGTCCTGTTTGATTCTCACCTGTCTGTTTGACCCGGCTGCAGACTTTACTCTCTCGGCCACAGCTCCCAGCAGAGTTACGAGTCGGCTCTGTGTCTCTGCGTCTCTGTCCCTGTCTCACCTGTCTGTTAGACCCGGCTGCGCTCTTCACTCTCTCGGCCACGGCTCCCAGCAGAGTCACGAGTCGGCTCTGCGTCTGTCTGGTCCTGTCTGATTCTCACTGTCTGTTGGACCCCGCTGCAGACTTGACTCTTTCAGCCACAGCTCCCAGCAGAGTCACGAGTCGGCTCTGCGTCTCTGCGTCTGTTTGATTCTCACCTGTCTGTTTGACCCGGCTGCAGACTTTACTCTCTCGGCCACAGCTCCCAGCAGAGTTACGAGTCGGCTCTGTGTCTCTGCGTCTCTGTCCCTGTCTTACCTGTCTGTTGGACCCCGCTGCACTCTTGACTCTCTCAGCCACAGCTCCCAGCAGAGTCACGAGTCGGCTCTGCGTCTCCAGCTCTCCTCTGAGTCTGGAGCCGCACAGACACAGCAGAGCTCCCAGGACTCTCTCGTAGCGCCACCCCCAGGCCGCGTCCTGAACCGCGTCCTTCAGGAGCCTGAGGACACACACAGACTTTTACTTCCACAGCCTCAGAACAAAGAAAACAGCTGAGAGTGAGTTTTTCTTTATTCTGCACTGGAAATCACTTTTTCTGTAAGTTAGTTCAGGCCAAAGTCTGGGGACAAACTTCTGTTAAACTGCAGCGTCAGTTGGATTTAAAAGACCAACGTTTTGATTTGAATAAAGGTCACAACAGAGACAGAGCTGGAAACACTTGTATATTAAACATTATAATATAATAATTATATTTAAATGTACCAGTAGAGGTAGTGCTTTAGACACACATACATTTATCATGTTAAATATATTATGATTATTATTATAAATACCAGTAGATGTAGTGCTGAAGACTCATATATAATAAACATGTTAAATATAATAATTATATTTAAATGTACCAGTAGAGGTAGTGTTGAAGACACATATATAATAAACATGTTCAATACAGGATATTATTATTATTATTATATAACCAGTAGAGGTAGTGGGCCTATCTGTCATATATTAAACATATTAAATAAACATATTAATAAATTATATTTAAATGTACCAGTAGAGGTAGTGAGCGTATTTGTCATATTAAACTTGTTAAATATAATAAACATAAATACTAGTAGAGGTAGTGCTGTAGACACACATACATATTAAACATATTAAATATAATAAATATATTTATATGTACCAGTAGAGGTAGTGAGGTATTAAACATATATATATTAAACATAATAATATAATAAGTATATATATCACCAGTAGATGTAGTGGGCCTATCTGTCATATATTAAACATATTAAATATAATAATTATATTTAAATGTACCAGTAGAGGTAGTGCTTTAGACACACATACATTTATCATGTTAAATATAATATGATTATTATTATAAATACCAGTAGATGTAGTGGGCTGTTTGTCATATTAATCATATTAAATATGATAATATATTTTAATACCAGTAGAGGTAGTGATGCAGACACACATATTAAACATATTAAATATAATAAATATATTTAAATGTACCAGTAGAGGTAGTGAGGTAGTATTATATTTATTATAATTATTATAATTATTATTATAATCACCAGTAGAGGTAGTGCTTTAGACACACATATATATTAAACATATTAAATATAATAAATATATTTAGTTGTACCAGTAGAGGTAGTGAGGTAGTATTATATTTATTATATTTATTATAATAATTATTTTAATACCAGTAGAGGTAGTGGGCGATGCTGATGTTTCCTAAAGCTCTGGACAGAAGCAGCAGGACCAGAGCGTTTTTCAGGTGAACCTCGAACTTCAGAGCCTGAAAAACACAACATTGTACTTTATAAACTGTGAGTCTTTGGTCAGAATGCTCCGGGATAATCCAGTGTGTGAGATGTACAGTAGTGTGTCTGTGTGTGCTTCAAACATGAGTAAACCCTGAGTCAAACGAGAGTAAACCCTGAGTCAAACGAGAGTAAACCCTGAGTCAAACGAGAGTAAACCCTGAGTCAAACGAGAGTAAACCCTGAGTCAAACGAGAGTAAAACCTGATGAAAGTGTCAGACCTGGACGAGTTGTGGGAGGTAGTCGGAGAGTTCGTCGTCGTCGCTGCTTTTTTCAATCCACGACACGGCCACAGATCTGACCTCAGAGTCCTGCAAACCTGAACGAAACATATACAAATGTGTTATTAACCCCACCCACAAGACCTAAACCCCGCCCACATGTCCTAAACTCCACCCACAAGACCTAAACTCCACCCACATGTCCAAACCCCGCCACATGTCCCAAACTCCACCCACATGTCCCAACTTCACCCACATGTCCCAAACTCCACCCACATGTCCTAAACTCCGCCCACAAGTCCAAACTCCACCCAATGTCCCAAACTTCACCCACATGAAGCCCTAAACCACAGATCTGACCTCAGAGTCTGCAAACCTGAACAAAACAGACAAACTCATGTTTAAAGAGAAGATAAACCCCCGCCCACAAGTCCCAAACTCCACCACATGTCCCAAACTCCACCCACAAATCCTAAACCCCACCCACATGAAGCTCTAAACCACAGATCTGACCTCAGAGTCTGCAAACCTGAACGAAACATATACAAATGTGTTATTAACCCCGCCCACAAGACCTAAACTCCACCCACATGTCCCAAACTCCACCCACATAAAGCCCTAAACCACAGATCTGACCAAACCTGAACAAAACAGACAAAACTCATGTTTAAAGTGAAGCTCAAGTGAAACACATTTCAGACTCTGGCTGTTAACCTAACTCTAACGTTTTAATCAATGCTCGGCCCTATTCTAACTTCACTAAAGTACTGAACGTAACACAAAGTGAGGGGATTTACTGTGAGAAGTACTTTGTAAAACATCTGTCTGTGTAAATGTGCTAAACTAAAATAAACCCTTCATTCATTCAAAGGTTTATGATAAAAGCTTCAGATAAAATCAAATCTCTTTTTATGTTTTTATGTGCAGCTTCTCCAGACAAATCCTTCCAAAAGTTAAACTGTGATAAGTGTTTCGTCCAATCAGGCGCTTCGTACCTGGAGTCGAGCAGCTCCAGCGCGGCCACCGGGGGCAGTGCAGGGCAGCTCTTCAGAACGCTGTGGATCAGAGGAAGACTGGCCCAGTCCCAGCAGGGGGCGCTACTCAGGACTTTAGGAAGAGACAGAGGCTGGAGCTGGAGGCAGTGAAGACGGTGGTCCCAGAGGAGAGTCAGGTCTGAACGTTTAGTCTGAAAGAGAGAGAGAAACGTATGAGAGACGAAGAGAGAGAAGAGGAGAGAGAGGAAGAGACGTGTGTGTGAGGGAGAGAGAAGAGACAGAGGCTGGAGCTGGAGGCAGTGGAAGCGGTGGTCCCAGAGGAGAGTCAGGTCTGAACGCTTTAATCTGTGAAGAGAGAGAAACGTATGAGAGACGAAGAGAGAGAGGAAGAGACGTGTGTGTGAGGGAGAGAGAGAGAGAGACAGAGGAAGAGACAGAGGCTGGAGCTGGAGGCAGTGGAAGAGGTGGTCCCAGAGGAGAGTCAGGTCTGAACGCTTAATCTGTGAAGAGAGAGAGAGAGAAAGAAACATGTGAGTGAAGGAAGAGGGAGAGAGAGAGAGAGAGAGAGAGAGAGAGAGAGAGAGACGTGTGTGTGAGGGAGAGAGAGAGAGAGAGAGAGAGAGAGACAGAGGCTGGAGCTGGAGGCAGTGAAGACGGTGGTCCCAGAGGAGAGTTATTGACCGACTGAACACGCTCCAAAACTCACCAAACTTTGACCAAAAATCAGAAGTTTGTTTTTCATAGGTTTCGTTTTTGTTTGTCTGATGCAAATTTTGACGTACGGCCACGAAATTCGGTACACGCATTCTTCTAAGGAAGACAAGCATAAAAGCCAATCATGGCCACGCCCCCTGACATACCGTTTGGCCCACTGAGCCAAAAACCGGTGTACATCACAACACAAGTGGGGCATCTTAACTTATCCAAATGTTGTTTTTACGTCATGTGGTTTATGTGTGGTGCAGCCGCACATTCAAGCGAGCATTTTTGCGCATTCTGAAATACAAATGTGGCTCCCGTTTCTGAATAGTTGGTCCGATTGGAACTGGACCTGTACGTTTGTTACATTTTATAACTTGTGCCCACGTGTTGTGAAACATTTTGACCGGCGCGATAGCGCCCCCTACAGAATACGTGTTAACATGGAGGGTCCAAAATTAACTTTTTCCCGAATTGCATGGAATTTTACCCAAAATTCCTTTGGGTCCTCCCGATGAAAAAAGCCAATGGGAAACATGTAGTTTTTTTATCTCAGTGCCGAAGGAAGGCGCACAAGCTCCCATGTTATTCCAATGGCGTTTTGCATTTTCTTCACGTTGCATTTAGACGATCTCCTCCTAGTGCGTTTGACCCACAGGGCTACAGTTCGGTGCACATGAACTACACAAATGGGAGATCAAAAGTTATCCAACTTTTTTAATATGTTGTTCCATTTACGTGCGGCAGAGCCGCAAATTTTGCCCAAAATCAAACTAAACAGCTAAAATGCTCATGTTATTCTAAATGCATTATTATTATTATTGTTTTCTTCATAAAATCATATTAGTTTCACCAAAGTCTGTGATATTTGCCACAGTCATTCTTCATGTCACCCCAACAAAAAAGTTCAGCATTCCATCGCTGTATCTCGAACACTGTTGCCGTGACAACGCAGTGAATACGTGCTGTTCGCCTGACCTACTCTGTAGTGACGAGCCTCCTATGAGCAGCTAATACAATAACAGACACTGACTGAGAGAGTGTTAGCGCCATCTTTAGGTAGTTGTGGTGCCGAGTAGTTTGAAGTACGGCCCGTGAGGGTTGTTAGAATGCCGCTTGTGGCTTTAATTGTTTGTTGATAATTGTTTACAGTTCTGACCGTTTGATCTGTTATTTATTTTTGTTGTTTACAGTTCTGACCGTAGTTTGAGGCTCTGTTATTGTTTATTGTTTGTTTGTTTAAGTTTCTGTTTGACTCTGTTATTGTTTTGTTGTTGTTTGTTTTACAGTTCTGACCCGTAGTTTGAGGCTCGGCTGCAGATTCTCTCCAGTTTCCGTTTCAGGTCTGGGTCCAGTTCCTCCAGATTCTGCAGATCCACCGGAGCCGAGTCTTTGGGTTTAACGTAGACGACTTCAGAGGACGAAGAGGGGAAATCCAGCTGTAAACAACAACAAAAACAACATAAACAACAACACAAACAGGAGCAGAGTCTGTGGGTTTAACGTAGACGACTTCAGAGGAGAAGAGGGGAAATCCAGCTGTAAACAACAACAAAAACAACATAAACAACAACACAAACAGGAGCAGAGTCTTGGGTTTAACGTAGACGACTTCAGAGGAAGAAGAGGGGAAATCCAGCTGTAAACAACAACAAAAACAACATAAACAACAACACAAACAGGAGCAGAGTCTGTGGGTTTAACGTAGACGACTTCAGAGGAAGAAGAGGGAAATCCAGCTGTAAACAACAACAAAAACAACATAAACAACAACACAACAGGAGCAGAGTCTGTGGGTTTAACGTAGACGACTTCAGAGGAAGAAGAGGGGAAATCCAGCTGTAAACAACAACAAAACAACATAAACAACAACACAAACAGGAGCAGAGTCTGTGGGTTTAACGTAGACGACTTCAGAGGAAGACAATCCAGCTTAACAACCAAAAACATACAACAAAGGACACATCTGAGGAGAAGTGAGCCTGTAAAACTAAGCATAAAGTTTCACTGTGAATTTCTTTGTTTGTTTGTTTTGTTTGTTTGTTTTGTTTTACCTGCAGGACGATCCTCTCGTTTGGATTTCTTCTGTTTGAGTTTTGAGTCGACGTCCACAGAGCCAAGAGTCTGCTGCCGCTCACCAGGACCCTGCAGGACACAACGGGAATTACACTGGTGTCAAAGGCTACGTTCACACCGCAGGGTCGGATTTTCAAATCTGATTTTTCATCAATTCGATTTTTCATGTGGTCGTTCACATTACACAAAACATGCGACTCCAACTTGTCTCTGGTGACCCGCATGCGCAGTAAAGAGCACCACGTTACAGGCACAGAGTGTAATTACACAGCCAGACCGTTTGTGTCTGTTTCAGGCTGTTTAGTGCAGAAACGGAGCTGCAAAGACCAAATACTGTCAGTGAAAAGTTCTGCTAACAAGCTAGCACACATTAGCATGTTCTGTTTCCTGTCCAAAATAAAGTCGGTCATTTTAAGAAACTAAAGAGTTGAAAACATTCAGAACATTACACTACTATAGATACACGTCCAAACTCTTAATTCACGTGTAAAACGTGCAGCAGAGTCACAGAGAAATGTGTTTGAAGCCTTGAAAGTTGTCGACGCTGACAGGAAGTAGTCCAGTGATAATGACGTTAGAATAACTTGACCTGGCCGAGCCGCGGATAAACAAACACAACAAGAGGGACAGCTTCTTTTATCAAACAACACTTCTAAACGGATTTGTAGCGATGTTCTGTGGACTTTATGTGACTGATTTGGGCAGAATGGATAAAAGGACCTGGATGACTCAACAGTTTAATCTGAAAACTTTACAGAGGTGAGTGAGTGATTCTCCACCGTGTTTGTCCTGCATCTCTCCCTCTGATCTGATGCTCTGCTGCAGTAGCTAGTTACTGTATGATAAGCCCGGTTATTAAACAGGCTGTGTATGTTTAGTTTAGCGTCGTCTCTCGTCTGGCTCACGTGGAGTTTGTGAGTGGAGTTTACCGGCGGCCCTGCTTTACGAGGCTTAAGCAGACGCTGGCGGATGCTCTCTCCTCCTCCTCCCCGCCTCCTCCTCCTCCTCCTCTCTTCTGCCGCTGTTTCTGCTTTGACTTGTTGAGTTTTGTGACGTAAAAGTCGGATGAATGCGACATGAGCGTTCAGACTGGAGTCGCATTTGAAAAGATCAGATATGTATCGGATTTAAGACCACATATGAAAGTGGCCTGGGTCGCATTGAAAAAAATCGGATGTGTGTCGTTCAGACAGCCATAAAAAGATCCGATTTGGGTCACATAGGGGGAAAAAAATCGGATTTGGGTCGTTTCAACCTGCGGTGTGAACGTAGCTACACTCTGCATCTGTCACTGAGAACAAGAACAAGACTAAAGACTAAAGCTCTGCAGACGAGACGAGGATGACACTGGTGTCAAAAACACTCTGCTGCAAAACATTTCGCATTATTCATTCACTTTACACTGTCACAACCAGACACTTCTGCTGCTCTGCTTTTAGAAGAATAAAAAGAGTTTAAAACAGATTGAGATCTGACCGTCTGAAGTCGAAGAGCGGCAGAGACACTTTGCCCAGCTGCTCTGGAGGAGTCCTGGGCCGGTTTGAGTCTGGAGACCAGAGTTAGTCTGGTTTAAGACTCCGAACAGGGTCAGACTGAGGACAGACTCTAGAGGGAGAACAGCCACCGCCATCGGGAAGATTATTCTGAAAATATAAAAGAAGATTAGACTGAAAATATACAAAACAGAAGATAAGTCCTAGTTTTAGTCCAGTTTTAGTCCAGATACTCACGGTTCGTCCCACTTTGGACCTGTTTTAGTCCAGTTTTAGTCCACGTTAGTCCAGTTACTCACGGTTCGTCCCACTTTGGCCCAGATACTCACGGTTCGTTCCCACTTTGGACCTGTTTTAGTCCAGTTTTAGTCCTGTTTAGTCCTGTTTTTAGTCCTGTTTTAGTCCAGTTTTAGTCCTGTTTAGTCCTGTTTTAGTCCTGTTTTAGTCCAGTTTTAGTCCTGTTTTAGTCCAGTTTTAGTCCTGTTTTAGTCCTGTTTTAGTCCAGTTTTAGTCCTGTTTTAGTCCTGTTTAGTCCAGTTTTAGTCCACTTTGGCCCAGATACTCACGGTTCGTCCCACTTGGCGTGGTAGAAGAAGCTCCGGTACGTTCCCACTCGTTTGGGACTGGATGGGTTTGAACAGGTTTTTGCCGTTGTGGGTCAAAGTGCACATCACGAAATACTTCTCGAAACTAAACAAAACAAACAAATAGATTAATATTATTTTAGTTTAGTTTTAATTTTACTTTCAGACCTGGTTTAGTCCTGGTTTAGACCTGGTTCCTGGTTTAGTCCTGGTTTAGTCCTGGTTTAGACCTGGTTTAGACCTGGTTTAGACCTGGTTTAGACCTGGTTTAGTCCTGGTTTAGTCCTGGTTTAGTCCTGGTTTAGACCTGGTTTAGACCTGGTTAGACCTGGTTTAGACCTGGTTTAGTCCTGGTTTAGTCCTGGTTTAGACCTGGTTTAGTCCTGGTTTAGTCCTGGTTTAGTCCTGGTTTAGACCTGGTTTAGACCTGGTTTAGTCCTGTTTAGTCCTGGTTAGACCTGGTTTAGACCTGGTTTAGACCTGGTTTAGACCTGGTTTAGCCCTGGTTTAGTCCTGGTTTAGACCTGGTTTTGACCTGGTTTAGACCTGGTTAGGTTTAGACCTGGTTTTAGTCCTGGTTTAGACCTGGTTTAGACCTGGTTTAGACCTCCTGGTTTAGTCCTGGTTTAGTCCTGGTTTAGACCTGGTTTAGTCCTGGTTTAGACTGTGTTTAGTCCTGGTTTAGTCCTGTTTAGTCCTGGTTAGACCTGGTGGTTTAGTCCTGGTTTAGTCCTGGTTCAGACCTGGCTCAGACCTGGCTCAGACCTGGTTCAGACCTGGTTCAGACCTGGTTTAGTCTCACCTGCTGACCCAGGCGTGTTCAGACCTGGTTCAGACCTGGTCAGACCTGGTTCAGTCCGGTTCTTACCTGTTGACCCAGGCGTGGGGTAAACCTGGTTCAGACCTGGTTAGTCCTGGTTCAGACCAGGTTCAGACCTGGTTTAGACCCAGTTCTTACCTGTTGACCCAGGTGTGGGGTAAACCTGGTTCAGACCTGGTTCAGACCTGGTTCAGACCCAGTTCTCACCTGTTGACCCAGGCGTGGTTCAGACCTGTTGACCTGGTTTAGACCTGGTTTAGACCCAGTTCAGTCCAGTTCTTACCTGTTGACCCAGGCGTGGGGTAAACCTGGTTCAGACCTGGTCAGACCTGGTTTAGACCTGGTTCAGACCTGGTTCAAACCTGGTTTAGACCTGTTTCAGACCTGGTTTAGTCCTGGTTTCAGACCTGGTTCAGACCTGGTTTAGACCTGGTTTAGACCAGTTCAGACCCAGTTTTACCTGTTGACCCAGGCGTGGGGTAAACCTGGTTCAGACCTGGTTCAGACCCAGTTCAGACCCAGTTCTTACCTGTTGACCCAGGCGTGGGGTAAACCTGGTTTTAGACCTGGTTTAGACCCAGTTCAGACCCATTTACCTGTTGACCCAGGCGTGGTTCAGACCTGGTTCAGACCTGGTTCAGACCTGGTTCAGACCCGGTTCTTACCTGTTGACCCAGGCGTGGGGTAAACCTGGTTCAGACCTGGTTCAGACTGGTTCAGACCTGGTTCAGACCAGTTCTTACCTGTTGACCCAGGCGTGGGTAACCTGGTTCAGACTGGTTCAGACCAACCTGGTTCAGACCCAGTTCTTACCTGTTGACCCAGGCGTGGGGTAAACCTGGTTCAGACCTGGTTCAGACCTGGTTCAGACCCTTCTTGTTGACCCAGGCGTGGGGTAAACCTGGCTCAGACCTGGTTCAGACCTGGTTTAGTCCTGACCTTCTTACCTGGACCCAGGCGTGGTTCAGACCTGGTTTAGTCCTGGTTCAGACCTGGTTTAGTCTTACCTGTTGACCCAGGCGTGGGGAAACCGTGCAGGGTGGACAGACTGAACTGCAGATGCTCCGTGACTCCTGAAGCGTCTCTGAACAGCGCCCCCGGGTGTTCATCAGGAGAACAGCACACAGAGGAGTCTCCGTGCTCCCCCTGGTGTTCGGGCGCGGCGCTGCAGGTGTGGGCGGGGCTACAGCAGGAGTGGGCGGGGCTACAGCAGGAGTGGGAGGGGCAGCAGAAGGAGCGAAGGTAAAGTTTGACCAGATCATAAACGGCTTTAGTCAGAGCGGACACGCCTTCTTCTACTGGACTGGGGACAGGAGGGGGCGGAGTCACCTGAGAGGGGGAGGAGTTAGGGAGGAGAGAGGGAGGGTTAGTGAGAGAGGAGAGAGAGAGTAAGAGAAAGAGAGAGGAGAAGAAGAGAGAGGAGAAGAGAGAGAGAGAGAGAGGAGAGAGAGAGAGAGAGAGAGAGAGAGAGGAGAGAGAGAGAGAGAGAGAGGAGAGAGAGAAGAGAAGGAGAGGGAGAGAGAGAGAGAGAGAGAGAGAGAGAGGAGAAGAGAGGAGAGAGAGAGAGAGAGAGAGAGAGAGAGAGGAGAGAGAGAGAGAGAGAGAGAGAGGAGAGAGGGAGAGAGAGGAGAGAGAGAGAGGGAGAGAGAGGGAAAGGGGAGAGGGGAGGAAAGAGGGGGAGAGGGAGGAGAGAGAGGAGGGAGAGGGAGGAAAGAGGAGGAGAAGAGAGAAAGGAAAGAGAAGAGAGAGAGAAGAGAAAGAGGAGAAGAGAAGAGAGAAGAGAGAAAGAGAGAGAGAAGAAGAGAGAGAAGGAGAAGAGAAAGAGAGAGAAGAGGAGAAGGAGGAGAGAGAAGGAGAAGAAGAGAGAAAGGAGAGAGAGAGGGTAGAGAAAGAGAGAGAAGAGAGAGGAGAGAGAGAGAGAGAGAAGAGAAAGAGAGAAAGAGAGAGAGAGAAGAGAAAGAGAGAAAAGAGAAAGAGAGAGGAGAGAGAGAGTAAGAGAAAGAAGGAAAGAAGAGAGAAAGAGAAGAGAAAGAGAGAGAAGAGAGAAGAGAGGAGAGAGAAAGGAAGAAGAGGAAAGAGAAGAGAAAGAGAGAAAGAAGAGTAAGAGAAAGAGAGAGAGGAGAGAAAGAGAGAAGAGGAAGAGAGAAGAGAGAAAGAGAGAAGAGAAGAGAAAGAGAGAGAGAGGAGAGAGAGGAGAGAGAAGGAGAGAAAGAGAGGAGAGAGAGAGGGAGAGAGAGGAGAGAAAGGAGAGAGAGAGGGGAAGGGGGCAAAAAAGAGAATGAGCAGAGTAATTATCACAGGAAACATGTAATTTAAATCAGTCTTGTTACATCTGCTCAGTGTGAGTGAATCAGTCTTTCTGTGTGAACTTAACAGATCTAAAGTCTGACACTCTGAGACGTCTGCTGCGCAAATATCATTATTTCCTCTGAGCACACACAGACGAGCGCTTGAGCAATTCAATTCTGTTCTGCTGATTTTGGAAATGTCGCTGTGTCTGAAAATGTCCCTGTGACAGCTGTAGTTTCTTCTTCAGTGAGTGTGTGTTTGTGTCTGAAGGTTCTCTCACCGTTGAGGAGTGTGCAGACGATCCCAACTGCAAAACAAAACACAACAATCAGCACTTCTTCTAAAGATATCTAATCTGTTACTTTAAGTTTAAGCTAACGGTCACAATGACCCGTTCGACCTGCTACGACCTCTCGGTGAACAATTTTTTCTCATTTCCTACGTCATTCTTGAGGCGTTGTTACGAAAAACAGCGCTCGCAGCTCGTTCCTAAGTTCGTAGACAGGTCGATGGTCTTGTTGAAGATTATCTATGACCAGTCTACGAACGCAGAGACTAAAGCCTGTGTAATGTGCCTGAGCGGCAGAGTGAACGTGGAAAGAGACGCGCTCTGGAGACTGCGCATCTCTTGAGACGCAGTATTTTAGCTTGTATGAGGGATCTGTATTAAAACCACGGACATGGAGCACGCGAGGGAAACGCAGACAGCTTGAAACACGGCCGGACCGGACCAGGAGCGCGCGGGGAAAATGCAAATCGCCTGGAGATAGACACAACCACGGAGAGGACAGCTGTAACAGGCGCAGACATTTGGACAACTACTGCTCGTTGGAGGTGGAATATTGTAGCTGTGAAGTGCTTCAGACTTTCTTTATATGAACACAATGATGTCAGTGGATTAGTCTTCAGCATCCGGCGACACTTTGGAAGTTTTGGCGTCTCCTCTGCAATACTCAGGTAAGAAACAAAGCGGTTTTGATGTTTTACGGAGGTTTGACTTTGTGAGTTTGTTGTGTTTGGAGTGAGAGAGACAAACGAGAGAACAGATTTCAGACAAAGCCTACACAGAAGGACATAGCTATTCATGAGCATATTTGTGTTTGCTGGTGCAATTAGGTTATTGCTATTCCGATAATACAAGGTTTAATAACTAGAAACACTTGATACAGGATTGCGTTGGACGTAGGGAGATCGTGCAGCTCCCGTGCGATACAAAATAGATGTAGGATTACCGTAAAGACGCATTAAGCAAGCTTTAGGGCACACACAAGGATGTACGGCTTCATTTCCCCCAGAATGTGGTGAGTTGTTGGTGAGAGCTGAAAGTCTGCCGTAAGAAGACTGTAGGAAAACAGTTTACACTCCACGAGCCACGTACGAACTCAGATTTACTACGACCTGTAAGATTCGTACGGGTCATTGTGACCGTAGCTTTACAAATGTGACGTGTTTAAAGTGAAAGTAAACCTGGGAGATCTGGTCCGTGGAAGGTTTGTGTTAAAGTGAAAGTGAAAGTAAAACCTTGGGAGATCTGGTGCGTGGAAGGTTTGTGTTTAAAGTGAAAGTGAAAGTGAAACCTTGGGAGATCTGGTCCGTGGAAGGTTTGTGTTTAAAGTGAAAGTGAAAGTGAAACCTTGGGAGATCTGGTCCGTGGCAGGTTTGTGTTTAAAGTGAAAGTAAAAACCTTGGGAGATCTGGTCCGGGGCAGGTCTGTGTTTGTGTTTAAAGTGAAAGTGAAAGTAAACCTTGGGAGATCTGGTGCAGGTTTGTGTTTAAAGTGAAAGTGAAAGTAAAACCTTGGGAGATCTGGTCCGGGGGTAGATTCGCAGAGTGTTGCAGTCGTTTCACAGCTTCAGTCACGGCAGAAGTTTCCACTTCGTCCAAAGCACAAAGAAGATTCTTCACCGTCTGAACCAGACGCCCACCAGCTTGTACTGAGAGTTCTGTTAGAATATAATAATATAAATATAACACCAGCTTGTACTGAGAGTTCTGTTTAAATATAATAAATATAAATATAACACCAGCTTGTACTGAGAGTTCTGTTAGAATATAAATAAATATAAATATAACACCAGCTTGTACTGAGAGTTCTGTTAGAATATAAATAAATATAAATATAACACCAGCTTGTACTGAGAGTTCTGTTTAAATATAATAAATATAACACCAGCTTGTACTGAGAGTTCTGTTTAAATATAATAAATATAACACCAGCTTGTACTGAGAGTTCTGTTTAAATATAAATAAATATAACACCAGCTTGTAACTGAGAGTTCTGTTTAAATATAAATAAATATAACACCAGCTTGTACTGAGAATTCTGATAGAATAAAACAAATAAACACTTGTACTGAGAGTTCTAATAGAATACAAGAAATATATAAATAAAACACCAGCTTGTACTGATTATTCTGATAGAATAAAACAAATATATAAATATAACACACTCTTGTACTGAGAGTTCTAATAGAATAAAAGAAATAAAAATATAAATAAAACACCAGCTTGTACTGAGAGTTCTGTTTAAATATAAATAAATATAATAAAACACCCAGCTTGACTCGAGAAGTCGATAAAATAAAATAAATAAAACAACTCTGTACAGATAAAAACAAGAAAACACTCATTCAAATATTATTAAAGAATCCAAAGTGATAGTTTAAATGTGTAAACAGAGTTCTATGAATGAAAACTGGACCTGTGACCGTGTGAACTGCAGCCCTGGGATCAGGAGAATTCTGACTGATCAAACACCTGTGTGTGCGTGTTCCCACATGAGAGGAGCGTGTACACTCGTCGTCTTTCACGACGACTGGGCGAACCCAGACAACCATGAACGTGAGACAAACTGTTGCTGAAAACTCCAGAGGGATGAGACAGACAGCAGCACAAGTTTAGGGAATAATCTTCGGGAAAAATGGAGAGAAAAAACTGCAGCCGAACAGGACAAACTTCTTAATCAGAAGCAGTGAAAGAGAGCGAGTGTGTGTGCGCTGTGGTGTACGCAGAGGTTTGATCTGACGGAATGCTCCTGATCTGAGGGCTGCACTCACACGATTACAGGTTCCACCGGAAGTATGTGACTGATATAGAACATTTCAAATATAGTTTACAAAGTTAAAAATCACTTTTCTTTTCTTCCTCTCACGACTTAAAATGGTTAAAATGACATAAAAAGGCACTGACCTGGTCCTGGCAGACAGAGGGCGACCTGACTGTGGTAACCCTCCAGATAATCAGCCAGACCCTGTCTAAACAACAACATAAACAATATAAACAAAACAACAGTGTTACTGGAGCTGAGTCTGAACAACACAAACAACATAAACAAGAGTGTTACTGGAGCTGAGTCTGAACAACACAAACAACATAAACAAGAGTGTTACTGGAGCTGAGTCTGAACAACATAAACAACACAAACAACAGTGTTACTGGAGCTGAGTCTGAACAGCACAAACATATCATACGTCTCAATATTAATGTGGAAAAGTTCACAGTGAGAATATGGTGATGTAAGTGCAGTTTTCCTCTTCGTTTTGAGGAAGTCTGATTGTGCCATGAGATTTTAAAATACTTTTATCTTTATAAAGATTTTGAAGACATGAAAATATGCTAAACGTGTATATTTTTGTCATTAGTGGGAATATTTTTGTGAATGAACCTGGAAAAGAGAAATCAAAATCCACGAGCTAGAACAAGAGCAATGTAAGGGTTAGGGTCCAGACTGTGGCTCTGCAGAGACTAAAACATGAAGAAGGAAAGAAATAAAAATGTAGAGAGAGGAAATAGAACTTTAGAAATTTAACTGAACAGCCTCAAACATATAAATACAAAACTTATAAACTCCAGCTTTAGCTTTATCTTCATTAATGTCGTTATCGTAAATGTTCTTTTGTATATTGTGATAAACATTTTAGGCCATTTTGCCCTGCCCCAGTCTGATGTGGGCGGGGCTTTAGTTCATGTGGGCGTGGCTTTACTTCCTTGTGGCGGGGCTTTACCTGGTGACGTTCTCCTTAAAAGTCGTTCACTTGAGTCAGATGTTTGTCAGGTCGATGCGAGCGGCGTCGTCTTCAGCCTGAGACACACAACAAACACAAAGAGTCAGAAACAATAAAAACACTGAAGTTAAAACCTCATATCTACACCAGGGATTCTCAAACTGTGGTGAGCGTCCTCTGCTGGCTCTTCAAACATCTGCAGTTTGAGTCTTTGTTTAGAGACACGTTTGAGACCTGCCTCACCAAACCAACTTTTCAATCTCTTTGTTACGACCAAAACACAAAAATTCTGTTTAGATCCTCGACTGTTCCCATCTTTCCCTGTTGTTTCACGTCAGGTTTATGATGTTTTTAGTTGTTTAGTCCCTCATTTAAG